>JAANSK020283713.1:0-20400 GCA_011763485.2 Isoetes engelmannii | reverse complement strand
TTCTTGCAAGAATAACTGTATATGGTTGATTCCTTGACAGCTTCAATATGCCTGTGCGTCTGTTTCTCGTTAAGAGATGTAAAAACTGGGTGAGTTGAAGGTGTTAGGATATATAATAAAATTGGAACAGCACATAGTAGATAAACATGGCCCCCGTGAGAGGATGAGACGCATAAATTGGTTGATGCAGTTATGAATAAGCTAAAGAAGCCAAAGTTTTGGCATGATCAGGCTTATGTGTCTCTGTAAAGTATATTATGTGGAAATACAGAGGTATAAAGGACTTCCAAACTTCTGCCTTGGACTTCATATCATAGACTGCAACAAAATACGTGAGTGACATGTTTTTACGTGGTTCTATCTCAGCTACTACATGGTTTAACAACAATTGAACTTGGAGAATAATTTAGTCTAACAGTCAAGAAACAACATTGATGTTGGGCAACCATATTGTATATCTGACTGTATCTTTGGTTTTCTTGCAGAAGCCACCAGTGCCCTTTTGGCGAAGCTTACAGGTTGCACTTTTATTGTTGTGGCTTATAAAAGTTGAAATGTGTATGTTGATCTTATAAAGTATGCAGTTCAACACTGAAGATTTGCGTGCCAAAATTGGAAAGCTTGGCTTAGCAGCAGTTCTAGCTTATGGTCTCTTTGACGGAATTACATACACAGCTTTCTTTGTTCTTGCTTTTCTTGGTTATGAGAAAAGCACTGGGAAAAATCCAGCTGCGAACTTGCAGGCACTACTGGGGGTATGAAGTTGTTGATTTTTTGTTCCTATACGCTTCATTCCTTTTCAAATATTTTTCATTTCCTTATGTTTTGGTGGAGCAGATAGTGATTCTAATGTGGACAGGCAACAACGTCACAAGGCCATTCAGAGTTGCTGGTGCTGCTGCTATTGCGCCATTAGTAGATAGATTTTTGAGGAAAATGCAAGAGGCTTTCAACCTCCCTAATCAATTTATTGCGTTCCTTCTTTTTGTGATATCTTTTGCTGGAGTCTGTTTTTCAATAGTGGGTCTTTTAATCTTATCTAGATGGGGAAAATAACAAGCCTTGTACCATGTTGAAGTTTTGTAAACATCCGCAGAATGGAATTTAAATGTAATTGAGGTGTCCTGCAGGCATCTGAGATAGTAAAGCCTCTGAATGTTATTAGATGACATCTGTATTTATACCGAAGCCTTCGCATCAAATATTAGAAATGACATTTTCCATATTTTTCTTGATGAAATTTTGATTGAAATTTGTCTGCGTTTGTCCATTGCATTTACCTCTTCTATATCTGAATCTAGATCCCTTTATCGATTTGCTCTCATTCTGGCCAGTAAAAATTGTTTCCAGAGTTTACATAATTACACATGATAATGTTTATTAATGTTTATTGGGTTTATGGGTCTTATGTTCATCTTATATTCTTGACCATTGATCTGGTGAATATTCTATGCTTTATGCCAGATCAAAGGCTATTAAAATTTTGAGAAGAAAACTCTATGCCACTCTCAATGGGTGCAGAACGAACATATGGTTAAGCAAAAAAAAAAAAAGGCAAATTTTAAAAATGCCCTTAATCTTTTGCAAAATTGCGAAAATGCCATGTTTTAGGGGTATTTTTGGTAAACTAGTCATAACTTTTTTCTGATGATCGAAATAAAAATGTGCCCTTCAAATGAATTTTAGACGAGGATGACATCTTCCCATCAAAGCTAAAATCACTTGAATCGGAGTCTAAAATCACAAGCTACATTAAATCTTAGATACAAACAAATTGTAATCATAACTTAAGATTTCGGACTTTAATTCAGATGCTTTTAGCTTTGATGGGAAGATATCATCTCATCTATAATTCGTTTGAAGGGCACATTCTTATTTAGATCATCAAGAAAAGTTATGGCCATTTTACCAAAAATACCCCTAAAAAGAGGGGCATTTGCATAAAATTAGGGGGGCATTTTTAAAAATTGCCAAAAAAAAAAACCGCAATGGGAGCAAAGCTTGCCAGAATGAGTGCTCTATTCAGGATTCCTGAATTAATCCTCTTGTTAGAGAAGACAAGTCCACAAGATATCCAACCGCCCTGTGGCAAGCAAAGAAACAACAAAGCCAGAAAGAAACAAAGCATGAAACCATCCTGGAATGCCGCAATAGAAGCTTCAATCGAGCAAAACCAGAACGTCCAAAATTTGCGAGGGATATAAGAAGCAAAGCTTCATTCGAGAATAAAAGCAAGCTACAAAACCAAAACAAGCAACAATAGCTCCAAGAATAGCTCAAGCATCCAGACAGCCTTCGATCTGACCTAAACACCCTTAACTCCGGCTTCAAACTGGCCTGAATAGCGCTGAGTCAAGCTTGAATCCCTTGCAAATCGACTCCCAAATGGCTGTAAGGCAGCATATCTGCCGGTTCTAACCCATCCGCTCCACGCCGCAAAAACCTGAGCAAAAAAAGGGAAAGCGTCGTGAAACCCTACCCACATCCTAAAATTTCGTTTCCGTAACCTTCAAGACTCAAAAATTACTGGAGATTTCCTTCGTTTATATTTTTAGGAAACTTTTTTGGCAAAGTTGTAATGTGGACTCACACCTGCTCTGGCATTCCGGAGTGGAGTGAGCCAGCCCATAAACCGGGCGGACAACAGGTTAGTTCGATTTGCCACAGGACAGCAATTCACCGGATCTACCAGGTAAACTTCACCGGATTGCAGAATGCAGACCCGTTTGTGATTCTTGATCAGAATGGAGGACACATGGCATGCCCACATCGGCTGAAACTCAAGAATATCTCACCCACTTTGCTTGACGTTGGCGGAGATGTAGCGGCGCCGCCAAAAGATTTTTCTTTGTTTCAAACGCGAGGCAATAGTCAGGTAGGGCATGCCGTAGCTATGGATAGTGGCTATGGAAGGCAACAGATATCGCCCTGCCGGAGACAAAAAAACCAGAGGATTTTTTTCGCTTTAACTCAAGCCAAAGAAAAATCAGGGCATTCTGCTTAGAAGCAGAGCATTTGGCTTGGAATCAGAGCATTCCGCTTGGAAAATCAAAGCTTAGAATGCTTCGAATCAGAGCATTCTGCTCGGAAAATCAGAGGGTTTGGCTTGGAAAATCAAAGCATTTGGCTTGAAAATAGAGCATTCTGCTCAAGGTGAAGATCTCGCTCATCCCGACGGTCTTGAACTAGAAAAACCAAAAACCTGAAGCATCCTGTGGAGAAGTCGGCCTTGGAAGGACCCGATTCACAACCTGGGAAATATTTTCTGTTGCAGAAGCAGCAGGTCTATTATGTGAGACAATCGCTTGTAAAGAGGGCCGAAAACCGAAACTAGATTCACCAGAAAGCTTCCAGTTGCTTCAATAGATTCGCCAGAAAGCTTCGAGTTGCTTGAATGGACAGAAAGCTTCGAGTTGCTTGAATGGACGTAATTTTTGAGCCTTGAAGGGTTACGTCGGGAAACCTTCGTGACCAGAAGGTTTCTGGAAGACCAGAAACCTTCTGGTCACGAAGGTTCCCCCTTCCAAAATTTGCAATATATTTTGCAATATATTATATGTTTCTTTCTTGGACCCATTGAAAAAAAACCAACCAAAACACACGAAAATAAAAATATGACCTCTGAACTGAATTAAGCTGCTGAAACATGACAAAAAGTACGATTTTGGATACAATACTATACCGAAATCATAGGCCCAACCACATACCCTTCCGCAATACAAAATGAATTGGGCAAAGTATATGGCCACTAAAAATTGTTTCCATAGTTTAATTTTTTTATTATGTTGCCCTACGATGAAATGGAGGCTTAGTGCTTGACTGGATCTAGGTTTGAGGAAAAACAAATAGTCTTCTTCTTCTCATAGCCAGGTCTTGCATAAATAAATAGCCAGCTTCTTTAAAGTAGACCTCTTGCTAGTTATACTCGTTGAATCTGAACCATTGATTTAGAGAATTAATGAGAGAATATACCATATCCTCAAAGCGTAGCCGCACACCCAAAACAAGATGGGGTCAAACCAACTTTTCCATGTCATCCTATGATTTCGAAACCATGGGATGAAGTCAACAATGTAGTCAATCAAGGAAACTAACACTTGGCCCAAAAGAAGACAAGTGGCCAAAAACAGAGTTGCATGTAAGAATTGGGGATTTGAACCACACCGAGTTCGATCGGTACCAAAATGTTAGACTAAACGAACACCACCAGTTGAATCAAATTAGATTAGAAGAACACCAGTTGAATCATATTTATAGAGCATTGAGTTGAATCGCTATATGCTTAAGAACAGCAAGGGAAACAAAAACAAAATACAAACTATTTCAAGCGAGAGGAGTTTTGCCTCACTCCGAAATCCGACACTGGAAGTGTAAGCTTCTGAAGAGTGCATACGACCATATCTCCATGGGCATCTAACGAGGAGAAGGAGGGCTTCAAAAACTTAGAAAGAAAAACAAGGGCAAAGGTACCAATCACCGAAAAAAGAGAAGAAGCATAGTCCCATTCATCTACAAATCTGCAATTGAATCATCCATTAAGCATACAAATGCGAAAGGGAGAATTGTAACCCCTTGCTATGAAACGACAGTCCATGTTCCATGCCATGAAAAGCAATCGTCCTTATTCTGTTCGAGTTTGAAAATTTAGAGGTCTGGCAGAGGGCTGGCAGAACAACTCCAATAGAAAGCATGCTTCTCGCCCAAATCTAAGGCCAAAGCCCATGGACTCTTATGATCGGCCACTGTGCAGATCTCCACAAGCACTGCCAGATTGCCATCGCCACGCCGTCCTGCACTCCTGAAAACAATAGGCCACGACCAAACCTTCCAAAGAAAGAAGCAAACCAAAAAAAAAAAAAACTTAAACCATGCAAGTCGAGAATCCCATATGCTGACATCAGCATTATAACAAAATTCCATACGAATACGCCATTTAACCATTAAACATCTTATGTGACACCCCTCCTCTTCAACATTTTGGAAGGGGAAACTTCCGAGAGCAGAAAGTTTCCTGGAAAAAACCTTGGCGGCGGCGCGGCGAGTGGCGATAGCCACGAGCGACGGCGCCGCCAAGGTTTTTTCCAGGAAACTTCATGCGAGCGGAGCTTACCGCCGTAACCACCGGGACCTTCAAATTTCCTTAAGAATTTGGAGAAGGGAGTGGATTAGATGCCAGAAACTCTGACCGAGAAAGTTACCTTAAAAAAACTAGAACTGAAATTGTAGAAAATTTGATGGTCCCATTGGTTACGAGAAGTTAAACCAGAGATATCTAACAGAAAATAATTTGAAATAGTTCCTTAACCCAAATCCAAGCTGGCGGAATATCCATGCACTCCATGAAAATGTTCAATAGTTCCTTGCACGTGGGACATCCAAGTTGCACCCGTGGATGCACTTGCTAAGAACATATGCTTCCATCATTGCATTCCAGTTCTCTAGAGACTTTTAGAACTTCAATAGGACGAATATTATATCTAGAAAAAAAAACGTTCCGGGTTACAATTCATGAATTGAAATAGAACTACCAACTAAATGTCTCACCAACTAGAATTGCTTGATAAAGAAACATTCCATACTTGTTTGTCTTAGCAAAATGGATCTTATGATGTGGGTCCTGACATTCACCTTGGGGCATAATCCGCATGACTACCAAAAGCTGCCTAAAATGCTCATGAATCATCAAAACAAAAATGGAAAAACATCAAAAACAAAATATTGGGGAGAAAGCTGAGTACAATGAGGAGGACTCTCCATATATCTAGAGCAGCCAATCCTAATCCTAACTCTAAAGTTTAGGCGAATCATGCATTAATCTAGCACATTTAGGCATCAATCTAGCACATTTAGTGCAACGGCACAATGTTTGCAAACATGTCAATGTTCCTCCCAATCCTATATCCTATATGCTGGTCTCCTTGTTTTTTTATTGAGCGTTGATGATCTAAGTTTCTGCATTGGCGGTTATAGATCTTTGTAGATTGGGAAGGATACTCTTCAAGTGACTGGACCTGGGAACCTCGAGAATATGAGTAACGCTCTTGAGAAAGTTGCGGAGTTCCACCGACGTTACTCGGACAAAGCAAGTCCAAGTACTCCGACGTTACTCGGACAAAGCAAGTCCAAGTACTCTGAACAAAGCAAGTCCAAGTACTCTGGCTCCAGTTGCTTTGAAGAATTGGCGTCTTCGTAGAACACGGATGGTGTGACGATATACAGGTTTTCATCCAATAGTTACGGGTATTATACTGGTCGTCACACGAATGTGAAAGGCTAGTTGCACAAGGGAAGACTTGAACTCGTAATCTTCTAGTTGCGAGTTACACATCTTTGCCAAATGAGCTACCAATACTTGTTAAAAACATTCCCTTACATCTTCTACATCTGTTTCCATGAGGTTTTAGAACATTCCAGAACCTCGAACCTACATGCATGCGTGACACTTGGCGCGCTCATCTGTTGGTGTGACACGATCATGACTGTTGAACTAGATATATATAGAGGCGCCTCATTCTTGTCAAACCATTCCGGTTCAATGCCAAATCTTGAGCCTTCTAGGCAACTGTATTGTGTTTATGCTTACCTTCGGACTGTTGTATTCTTGATTCTTCATTGTATATTAGATTCTTCGCGTATTTGTTGCACATTTTTCATGTATTTTCGTTGTTTTCGCATAGGTTCATGACAACGTCGGCTAAAAGTTTAAGATCTAATCTATTGTAAGTTATAACTTGATTATAAAATTTGAAATCTCCAATTCTAGATTTTTCTTACCTTAATCACTTTTTGGATTACATAATCCAGCTTTATTCCAGCACCACAGCGTATGCCCCATGCAACATGTCGACACCAAAGTATTGATGCATTATGCAAACCCCAATAAATCTACGGCTTGCTTATCTTATAGAATAAAATAGAGCAGAATAGATTTCTCAACATTCACGAAGACCAAGTGGTCATAGAAAAGCAAGCCAAAGCCTTCAACAATCGTGGCATGCATGTTGACATGATAAAAGGAGGAAATATCGCCTAGGCCTTCGATGCCAATTGTAATTTTTGAAAGCAGTATTTAAAGTTTTGGAACTATATGAATGAACCAAATTATAGTAAATGATAGAATACAATAGATTTCTTAACATCCACGAATATCAGATATTGCATCCGAAAAAATGATGTTCTTGCAGTTTAAGGGTTGCCCTTACATCTATTCTTTAGATGGGTTTTAAAAGCCAAACTAATGATATGTGAATGAAAGTTGACAAAGATGCTTAAGGCAGAGTTCTGCTATGCTAGAAAGGTTGCAAGAAACAAGCTACAAGATTGGCTTTTAATTCCAACAAACAAGAGACTATTTCGAATGCACAAGCATTTGATGTCAAGACCATACAAGGACTTTCCTCCATTCTTGGTATTCCAATAAAGCGATTGAATGGACTCGACTCTGCATAGACTTCCAATAGACTAAGAAGATATATTCCCAAGTATTATATTATATGTTTTTGTTTATCCAACATGCCAGTACTTTGAATAACCAACCATATGCAAATACAACTGCTCATATGAAAAGCATGCATCCTAAACTATTACCGACATTTGTCTATTCACCTAATAACATTTAGTAATCAATGGACGTAGATGTTTTTGATAGGGATCCTTAACATCTGCTATAAATTGTAAGTGTATATCATGGATATATAAGCAGAGATTATCATTCTGAAATCAACGGTACATATTATTATCTCTTAGTCCAAAATTCCACAAACAACCAATGCATACATCTAACATATTTTTCGTATAAGCATCCGTCTGGCAAATGCAACCACATGTTAATTTCAGCATTCTTATCTTTTATCAGTCTAGCTTACTTAGAAAATGCCAAGTGTACCTTAAAACATGTCAGTTTGCTCTTGGTTTCCACATCAGCATCCAACTTTGTTTACACAGTAACTGCTCTAAATATATGAACCGCATTCAATTAACAGGATGATGTATAAATTTTCAAAAGATTGAGTAGCTTTATGTTGAATGGTCATTGGTAGTGCATATAATTGCAATGGGGATTATTCAACAACACGATTACTTTCCTAAATTGTACAAAATATAACTTGTGCATCAGTTTTTGTCCAGCAATGCATTTTTAACCATGTATCTAAACCTGTGCACCTGTACACATACTTTTATTCATACTAACAAACATTCTTCCAAAACTATAAATGAATAAAAATGAAATTGAATATTTAGACAACATGTTGTAGTTTCGATCTTTGAAAGCCCAAAGCTTCCCATGTATTTGTATTGTTGTATATGTATTTCTCAAATGTAAAAAACTAGTTTCTTGTTCAGGAATGAGTATGTATATATTAACATCCACGAGAACCAAAATGGGTATGGGACAAAGTACAATGTTTAATCATTTTATTTGACGCTACCAAGTTGCCCATGTATAAACTTGCCAGTTTGTTTCCAATATTCTATATCACTGAAGAACTCACGTAGATTGGAGCTTTTGCATCTTAAGGATGAGAATTTTTATTATGTTCCTTAACCACCCCGGCCTAACCAACTGGCCAAAACATCCGGATGTTTATGGGAAATCCATCCCACCCTCTTGCGGTGGTATCAGGAAATGCCACACGAAGATCTACTCGAGCGGTCTCACATGGGTCCATTACAATCTCTCCCACTAGAACTATGCTCATCCTTGAGCATCACAAGACCACAGACCACACCATCCCATGGTGTCCAAGACCATACTGTCCAACGATATCCAAGTTATGCTCTCATGGAGACTCGATCTCGAGCCCTGCTCTGATACCAATTGTAACGTTCCTTAACCACCCCGGCCTAACCAACTGGCCAAAACATCCGGATGTTTATGGGAAATCCATCCCACCTTCTTGTGGTGGCATCAGGAAATGCCACACCAAGATCTACGCGAGCGGTCTCACAATTTGCTCAAATACTATCATGCTTGTACATCTAAAGATTGTGTGTTCTTCTTTTCCACCTCATCCAATTCACAAGCACATAGTCTATCCTTTTGTTCAAGCTTCATCCATCATCCAACTTCTGTCATAAGCATGTGCGTGCTAATTGTGAACTTGGCAATAACATGACCAAGATATTTAGGCATCTCAACTGATAGATATGAGTGAGGACCAAGTGTCATTTGGGGATTGAAGTTCCGAAAGTACCAGCCAATTGTTGCTGTGTTTGCACATACCTAGCAAGATTTGCCTCCCTTGGTACCTAATCAACATCCAATGAAATGCTAAGGCAAGCAATCCATCAGTAACATCACAATACCAACTGGCTTTATTAGCATTGGCATTATTTTTGGGGCTTCTACAACAGTAAATGCAAGTTTATGCTCCTATAAAACATCTTCTAAAAAACTGGATTATTCTTTCAGCTGCCACTAGAAGCGTTATCTCACAAGGGGTGCTTTTCTTTACCCCAAGAAAGTTTTGAAGAGAGATCTTTTGTAAGCATTCTAATTCAACCCATTTTTCCTCGAAATTGGGCTCCCTAAATCTTTGACCCATACAGGGCAACTTGCACAACAAGCGGACCAAGAAGTCGCTTAAGCAACTTCCAGCACTAGATATTAGCATGTCTACATTTTTTAGTCATTGCATACAAGACCTTTTGTAGCAGCAATAATGCGGTGATTAACACCAAGCGACCAAAGGTGCGGGTTGGTACAAATATCATATCCTAAATATTTGTAAGAAGTAGCATGCTCCACTAGCTCACCATTGTAATGTATGTTGATATGTTTGCATGTCCCAAATCCAAGAATCTTGGTTTTACCAAGATTGACCGTCAACGCATATTTAAGACAAAAAAATTCAAGTGCAACAAGCTGTGCTTGAAGATTCCTTGCATTATGAGCAGATAAATGGAGGTCATATGCATACAATAAAAAGCATTATCCATTTATCATGCAACTTACGAATTTACGCCCAACATCAATCAAAATTTTTAATCGGTGAATGTACATATCAAAGTATCGATAATAGTGGGCAGCCCTGGCCAGATAATCCATGGGGGTGACAATCCTTCCTTCCACATGTGCATGCAACCTTCCAATAGCAAACACCCAATCTCTTGCAACTCCATTTGGGTTAACTTATCAAGTAATTTCTGTTGAGTATGTATCAAACGACTTAGCAAACAATACAATAGCTTCCCATGTGCTTTAGCTTCCTCCATCAATGCTTTAATAGTCAAGATATGATCCACAATCGATCGACTTGGTCTAAAACCAGCCTGCCTGCATGTTCTTTGCATGTTTATGCATGTAAGCATAAAAGTTTGATGTTTGCTGCTCCAGGACTTCGGTCCCCGTTCTGTTTAAGGACTTCGGTCCTCTTTTGTATTGTGCCGTCGCATGTCCATTGGATGCTGCCTTTGTGGCGCGACGTTAAAATATGCTTCCTTCCTTCCTTCCTTCCTTCCTTCCTTCCTTCTTCCTTCCTTCCTTCCTTCCTTCCTTCCTTCCTTCCTTCCTTCCTTCCTTCCTTCCTTCCTTCCTTCCTTGCCTATTTTCTTCTTCCCATGATACTAATTTTCTATCAAACATGAGACCAAAGAGCTTAGCCAAGATTGGACTTACCATGATTGTGCGGTAATTGCTTGGTTCAAGCTTATCTCCTATGGATTGGTTGATAAGATCAGTTGTCCAATCATTTGAAAAACCTTCTCTTAATTGCTTGATTGAACATATCCATAACTCTTGATACCAATTTCTTGGCACTAGCCTGTAATATTTTTGTTGTAAGCCCATATATATAAGCTGCCTTTCCTCTTGCTAGATACCATCAAACACCTCATTTTTCATGATACATGTGATGCTCCACGGTCCTATATGATGCTCCCATCATATAGATACGAGAAATTCCCCTCCCCAACAGTACAACTACTGGGTCAGACCCTCCATCTAACCCATAACACTTGTGATGGCCAAGTGTCCGAGTGAAGGACACTGAGGTGTCATTAGCCTCCCATCCTTCTCTGAGACATCCTATACGATGGAAATGTACATACATGTTAGCACACGCACGAGTCATATCAATAAGATGCCACCTCAAGAGGTGGCCCCTCCATCATTCAAGTAACATCGACATACATCAATAAGATTCATAATGCAACATAAATGAGGCTCTACCATGGGCTCAAACTCAATGGGGTCGACTGATGGTCAGGGTCACCGGATAACAACAGACAGAATCATGACAATGGCGTTGGCTGGCATAGAACATTACCTAGGGTAGTCCACTCCATCTGCCCCTCCTGTGCATACTTTGCAGATACGCCGAGACATGCTATAACGTGATTGTAGCCTTCCGGAGACGTAATCTCATGGAGTCACCCTATGAGACTACTCCAGGTTGCATCTTCCCGGTCTAATGAGGTAGGAATGGGACAAGTCCCTTTCAGGAGCATAATGGTTGGCTAGAGTGTGTGGTCTCCAGTAGGCGACCCACAAAATCCATAGGTTGAGACCACTTGCACTTATCGAGTCCAAAAACCATTCTTCGGATCAATTCCTGGCCTAGGGGGTGTTAGACCTATACTTGGCCCACACACAGTACTCGACTATAAGCCTAGCACACCAAAACGATAGCCAACCACAGCTGGATCCCATTTCCACTTCACCATTAGGTCCCATTAGGTCTGGTGCTCAATCACATTATAACACCTACAGCCAGGTGGGTTCTACACATAGGCCGCATTTATTGGGAATTACGTGGTTCTAACTATGAGCATCTACTACAATTCTAGTGGCCTTTTAGGTCTCTACCCTCCTTAATCTCATAAGCACAAGAGGTGCAGCAAAAAACTACCTTTAATCCATACATAACTTTAGTTACTCAATAACATAAGAATTAACCATTCATCTACACAATCAAGGGTCAGTTCCTATCTAGACACTCATCCTAGCTAATCATATTAACCAGTATCCTCGCTGGATCCATTAGTACAAAGGTTACTCATCTCCCCGTGGCTGGTATGCCAGCAGGCCCATTGCGGCCACGGTTTTTCCCCCAGGTTTTTTCACCCCGACGGTAATGTGCTTGCTGTTTCTCTTTGTATAGGTCCCATAGGCCGAGGCCTCCGTGGATGATAAAAATACTATTATGTTCTCTAGCTAATCGAGTTGGTGGACCTTCCTTCAAGATGGATGCTCCTCTCCCAAATCGATTTGGGACAGATTGGGACTGAAGCCCCAATTTGTTAAGGCTAAATTTAGTAAGTTCTCCTAGCCCAATCAAATTTGGGCTAAGGCTAATTAATTAAACTAATTACTTAGATATTAGTTAATTAATTATCATTTTAGGCTTTATTATTTAATTTGCAATTTAGCATAGCTAAATATACTTATGAATAATTATTAACGTTCACATATTCTTAATTATTCATAGTGACGTGTCACATATTTATACCCAAAGAGGGCATATAAATATCTGGAATGTCACATTCTCCACCCGTTGGGTTAATGATGTCCTCGGCATTGGAGAACAGTACCGTATGCTCGAAAAGAGGAAGTTAAATATCGAAAAGTAACTACTAAATAAATAAAAAATAAATAAATATAGGAAATACAAGCTGATTAGATATGCTCATTGTTCTTGACCGAAGTCACTTCCAGAAAAACATAATTCACAGAATAGAAAAAAAAAACACACAAAGACAGGCCTTCAGAGGGCTTCCTAGTGAAACACGCAGACTCCAAGGCTACTGCTGCTGGCCTGCAGAATCACACTAACATTAGTAATTGAATAAGTTGTGGTTGAAGGGGCCACCCCCTATAACTGGGCTTGAAAAAGGGATTCCTGCCTAAGGCTAGCAATTCGCCTCAACATAAGGAATGGCGTCATTCCCATAATAGCCATAGACGATCACATCCTATCATGTGTATATGCTTCCTTTTCCTATGATGCAACCATTCCAACCCCACCTGCATGATCCCTATCGGATCTAACACTCAGAAATGCCTCATAGAGTCCGGATAAGTTTTATTTAGATCATGCTCGAGAACCATGTTGCATTTTCGGTTGGTAAGTGTGTCCACTTGACCAAATATTGCAGTATTTGAGTTCTTCTTGTCTGCATATAGCCACGCTCCAGAAGAGCCTCAGGAACAATCTCAATCTATTCTTCTGCCATCTCCAATAATGTTGGTGATTCAAATATCTCATCTGGAAGGGATGTGTGTTTCTTTAGTAGACTCACATGAAAGACTTCATAGACTTTAGGATGTGCAGGGAGTTTGAGTTTATAGGCCTGACTACCTACACGCTCAAGAATCTCAAAAGCCTCAGGAACAATCTCAATCTATTATTCTGTCATCTCCAATAATGTTGGTGATTCAAGTATCTCATCTGGATCGGATGTGTGTTTCTTTAGTAGATGAAAGACTTCACAGACTTTAAGATGTGCAGGGAGTTTGAGTTTATAGGCCTGAGTACCTACACGCTCAAGAATCTCAAATGGTCCCGCCCATCTAGGAGCTAGCTTCTTGCAATTGCCAATTTTGAGATTTGCTTGCTTGACTTTGATCTTTAGCCATACCGATTCCTCAATTTGAAACTCCCTTGGGGTGCGGTGCTTATCGGTGACACTCTTTTGACGACTACATGATGCCAGCAAGTATTCACATACCTCCTCAATAAGGGTCTGCATGTCGGCTGACAACTGTTGGGATACTTCCACCTTAGAGACCCGGTTATACCAGGTATCTGGAATAAGGCACTGATATCCATAGCTGGTCATAAAAGGAGTCATTCGAGAAGACTCCTACTTTGTAGTGTTGTAAGAAAAATCCACCAAATGGATAATATGCTGACTTTGACTGTTTGTTCCAAACATAATTTCAAAGCATATCTTTGATTATGCGATTGGTATGTTCCATCTGACCATCTGTCTGTAGGTGATAGGACGTACTCATGGAAAGCTTTGTTTAGATAGTGCTGAAGAAATCTGTTGCAAAAGCACTTAGAGATTTGCGATCACGATCTGAAGCAATAACTCTTGGCATGCCATGCAGGCGAATATCTCCTTTGTGAAAAAATATATCGTATCAAGAACGGTGTCGGTGGTTCGGCATGGTAAGAAGTGTGCTATCTTAGAGAGTTTATCAACCACCACCATTAAGGCATCATGACCCCTCAAAGTTTGGGGAAGACCTACTATAAAATCCATGGTAATGACTTCCCATTTGGCATTCAAAACATCCAATGGTTCAAGCAATCCTAGAACACGTAATTGCTCGGCCTTTGCCTGCTGGCAAAGCTGATACTGATTAATATACTTGGCAACATGCTTCTTCATGCCAGGCCAAAAATAGCTGCTTCGTATCTTAAAATACGTCTTCATAAACCCACATGTCCTGCAATAGGACTGTTGTGTGTGTCATGGAGAATAAGCTTCTTGATTCCTGATGAATGTGGAACATATAATTTGTTCGTATAATATAAAAGAGTGCCTTCTTTCTCGTACTGCTTATAGGTCTCATGTTCTTTGTCTATTATGGCCTCTTTAGACACACTGCGCCACACATCTTTGAACTCTGGATCTGTGGAGATGGTTTGCTGAATGGACTTGCCAAATTCACTCGCGATAGTGGAAATAGCATTACAATGAGTCCGGGTAGTTAATGAATGCTATTAAAGAGCATCTGCAATGACATTGTACTTCCCAGGCTTATAGACTACCTCAAAGTTATATTCTTTCAGAATTCTATCCACATTCTTTGCCTGAGGTTGAGATGTGGTTGAGTAAAAATGTATTGGAGGCTTTGATGATCTGTGGACCGGCGGCCAAGGAGATAATGCCGCCAAATTCTTAAGGAGTTCTTGGTCATGCATAGGGTAAGTTGCTCCCCATCATTCATTTTCTTGAAGCCATATGCTATAACTCGCCTTTCTTGCATCAAAACACCACCCGTGGCGAATTTACTTGCATCTGTGGCCATCATTTGTCCTTATGCGGTTTTGGCAATGTAATAACAGGTGCAGTGCTTATAGCCTCGTTAAGTTTATCAAAGAATAACTGGACCTTCTCTTTCCAATGTTGAACCCAATCCTTCACTATTTGATATTTTGTGAGATCCGCCAACGGTGATGCTATTTGAGCAAAGTCCTTAACAAACTTCCGGTCATACCCTGCAACTTTAGAGAAAACTTCAAGAAAACTTCAAAAAACCAATCCAAGAAAACTTCAACTTTAGAGATTTTGGTTGGTGCTGGCGATTCTTTGACAACTTCTATCTTGGCTGGATTGGTGGAGATATCGTCCGTAGGAACAATATGCCCTAGGTATTCTACCTCTGTGGTAGCAAACTTACACTTAGAGAACTTAGCAAAGAGCTGATGTCTCCTGGGTTTTTGTAAGGCCATTCGAAGATAGTGCTCATGTTCCGCTAGAGTCTTACTATATATGAGAATGTCATCAAAGAAAATAATGACAAACTCGTCAAGGAATTCGCAGAAGACATCATTCATTAACCGCATGAATGTTGCAGGTGCATTGGTCAGCCCGAAGGCAATAACAGTGAACTCATAATGACCATATCTGGTTCTAGAAGCAGACTTGTGGATATCCTCTTCCTTGATCCTTATGTGATGGTATCCTAAGCGGAGGTCAATCTTGAAAAAGTACTTAGCACCTTGAAGTTGATCCATCAGGTCATCTGGCCTAGGCAGAGCATACCGATTCGTAATGGTATGCTTATTCAATTGACGATAATCAATACACATGTGGAGGGTGCCATCTTTCTTCTTAACAAATAGGATGGGTGCTCCAAAAGGAGAGACAATTGGTCGAATAAATTTGAGGTTAAGAAGGTTCTGCAAGTGTTTCTTAAGCACTGCCAATTCGGGGTGCTAAGCCTACAGGGAGCCGTACTTGTAGGCTTAGTGTCAGGTGCAATGGCAATCTCGCACTCTACCCCTCTAAAAGGTGGCAACTATTTAATCTCATCGAGAAAAAGATCATGACATTCCCAAAGGAGAGTTTCGATGGTTGTTGGCAATCCAACAATGATCTCGCCTTGCTTAGGCTGAGGCGTTATGGAGGTAACTTTGGATGTGATCTTGTTCTTTCTTATTGCCTTATCGAATTATTTCAATGAAATGCACTCCATAATGGAATTAGCATGATTACCTGCAATTGGGACTCGTGTCTCATTGGGTGCAGTGAAGGTGACCTCACGTTTCTCGCAATCAATGTTGGCTTTGGCAGCTGTAAGAATTCCATGCCAACATGAGGTCATGTTTGCCGATATTCATAATCTCTGCGCCCCTAGCAGCTGATGCTCCTAGCTACTGGATTTTCAAATTAAGGCATCGACCCTGGGTATGTCGTATGGTGCCACTTGCTAAAAAAACTGGTCTGAGTTTAGACTTCAAAGGTTTAATATGCAAGATCTCGTCCATTCTAGGGGATGCAAAGTTATGAGTACTACCCATATCCATGAAAATGATAAAGGCCTTGGAATTGATTGTCCCGACTGTAGATATGACTGTGGGTTGACTATCTACATTCCTAGTCCCAATAGCTGCAAAGATATATGGCTCACCTTCAATATAGTCCTGTTGTTCTTCGTCTGCTAAAGCAGGCAAGTCAGTCAGGTCAGGCAGTGCTTTCCAATCCACCTGCGCTTAAGAAGCTTGGGCCACTTGAGTAACATATGGGGCAATCCTGCATACGCTGGCCTGGATGGAAGCAACAAAAGCATGTCTTATCTTTCCTCAGCTGCTCTCTTGCGTCTCGCGGAATAGATTGCAGCAGCTGCTGCACTACATCCGAAGTGTTACCTTGCTTTTCTGGGACATTAAAGCTCACCCGTTTTTTTGGATGCTGATAAGAATGCTGCGATGGGGGCCTGATCCCCGGGACTAGGTGATTAGGGCCTATAAGGAACATAAGGCTTTCCTCCACCAAAAGTACCCGGTCCGGCTCTCTGGTATGCGCGTTTGGGCAGTCCCTCCTCCAAAATAAGAGCTTTGACCTCGGCCTCGACAACTATTTTAGGGTCAATTGCCTGCACTATCTTCTTCAAATTTCCTGCTAAACCTTCAATATAACATTCAACAGCTTGCCTTTCAATCGTGGCGGGCACGTATAACCTAAGGCGCATAAACTCGTCAGTATTGGCCGCACAGACATGCCCTTCTGCTCCAGCCCATAAAAAGCATATATCTGTTAGTATTTAATGGGCGAACTACAGGATGACGTGCTAAAGATGATGGGAATTTTGATGCCAACTCTTAAGAATTCACTAAGATTTAGATAGAATGCATCGCAGGCTACTCGAGGCCATTCTTGGTGCTCTAGCATGATCGAAACTGCAAAATGAATTCAGTGAGGCATTGCACAAAAATCAACAAAGAGTTTTAGAGATTGGAACTGAAGTAGAATATTCTGATGAAATCGGATAGAATATCCCAAACAGAACCGACTACACTGATATGGATATGGATGATCACCTTGACTTGGATCGACAACAAATCAATAGGGCGGGAACGGACGTGACTGTTAATGCAGACGGGATGGAAGATGTCGTTGTGGAATCTCCCCCATCAGATGGACAGGAAGAATCAGGGTAATCCAATATGGATTCCTTTAACCTAATTGACATTGGAATTGTTCTAAGCTTCATGGACTACTCCCTTCATGCTACTATCTGCAATGTACATTCTTTATTTGTATATAATAAATTAATTTCTCACCTTTAAGATTTGCATTGGCATTTATGCTAAATGTTATCTGTTATAATTATTCAATTATGAATGCATTTGTCCTGATATTTCACTCCTTGTTTTATATATTTACAGAAGAAAAGATTGCAATGGCGATCTCCCCCACCTTTTATCGAGCATATTGAAGTAGAGATGATACTTCAGTATAAGCTAAAAGCGAGCTTATTTTCGGGATGTTAACATTGACCATAAGCGACGCATATTATTTTGCGATTACTGAGCATCCAAAGGGTCTTCCCTGCACAGGCCTAGGATGGAATATCACAAAAAATGGTTCGTTGCGCAAAACATATATTTATATGGCTTGTTCACAATGATTTTTTATATGATTTATGATATGTATTTAGCTCTTGGTATATACTAGGTATTTATCGAGTGCACACATCATTTTATCTTTTCTAGCATTTTTTTCACTAAGGTCTCACCCATGTATGTATTTGTTTTTGTATATTTCACGGTATTTCCTTGTGCATTTCCCATGCATTTTCTAGCATTTTTTCACTAATTCGTATATTTCATGGCATTTTTTTATGGCTTCACATACAGACAACAAGAAGGCCTTGTGAAGCCTTCCCTCTGTTGGTTCTTAGTTCGTCCTTCATAGGATGAAAAAGTTTCTTTTGGAAATTATGCTTGACATGCCTCAAAGATTTTTTGCCCATCTAATTGTTGAAGGCAATGAATGTTAAATTAGCATAAGTACCTAACCGAACATGTAAAGGGGAATGGGTCATGTGGAATCGGCCGACCCTAATTCCATTCCGGATCGTAGGATAGTGCCACATGGCAGGACGAGAATGCGCACCAACCGAAAACACCGACGCTATTTCTATTTCGTTATAGAGAATTGATGGAGTCTGATTTGAAGAGGCAAAGGAGTTTTGGGTGCGGGCTTCATTGTAGAATCTGGATCCCTCTGATGAAGGTGCAAGTTCAAGCCAAAGAAGGCCGTCAGATTGGGGCCATAGATGATTTAGAGATGCCCATTCATATTTACCCTTTTGATCTGGGTTTATTTAACTCAATTTCCACACAATTTTGAGTTTTTCTTCAAAATCTGGCTGTGGGTTATTTGTGAGGTCATTTTACATAGTCCCTCTTCTACCCTTCAGCATGTCTCGCCAGATGTGATTCAACGTACAAGCTCACTTGAACTTAAATATTCAAAAGTGTACCCAAAGTGGGTATCCTTGGTGTTGCAGCAGCCAACATGTAGAAATTGATAATCTCTCTGTGCATTCTAGAGAGCCCATGATGGGAAGTAGTTTGAAAGATTACAACCAGGTACTACAGCTTCTTTTTTATTTCATTAGTCTTTACAAATCTTTGGCTTATTTAGTATCAATGAATATCATCTGGGTGAAGCAGTGAACCACCACCCATTCATTCAATGCTATGAAATGAATGAATATTGGAACTTCTTATGCCTAGAGTTTGAAGTTGAGTTAGGTTTTCAAGATAGCTAACTCGAAACCTCCTAATAAGGTTTCAAGATAGCTAATTCTAAACCTCCTAAGAATGAGGCTTGAAATGCAGCTTGGGAATTTGCAAATGCTAGTAAATGTGCATAGGAATTATAAGCTCGAATGTTTCTTGGTTGCTTACCTAGGTTGCGTTTGTAGATGGGCGCATAAACTCAACAAGATGGAGCTTGTAGGAAACATAATAGATGGTTGTTTACATGCAATAAGATTACAATAACTCTGACCTAGAGGAGCTCGTTTTTCATGCCATATCCTATGTGTAGTTTAATTCTTAATGAAGTTCCTGAGATTACACAGGATGCAACATTAAGGTATTTTGACTCTAGCTATCCATGTTGCCTTTGTGTATGGTTACTTGTTTGCGAGTGTTTTGATAGACGTTGATGCTTCAGTTATCTAAGGTTAGTTATAGTTCAAGTACTCGAACTTGTAAGACATGGAAATGCATTTCAACTGCAGATTAAGGAGGATTTGTTCTTGTTCAAGGAGGCATGATGCCCATTTTAAAATGATGCTTTGAACAACATGGTTGTTGTATGTTGACTGATCACGTTGCTCGCTTTCATGCTCTTCCTTGTGAAGATTTGGGTGGGGATATAGATGATCGAATATGTAGATGCCTTGTTTGCTTGTAAAAGACATATTTGATATAGGAAGATGCAAAAAATAGGCTGATACTCTCATTGTAAGAGGCATGACTATCGCTATGGACGATTTTATAACATCTTGAAAATAGTGTCTCTAATACATGTACGTATACAATCCTGCTCAATTTCAGTAGCTAATATATGCTACTTATTGTAGGTTATAGAGAAATTAAAACATACGTAAACCACCGTTTGGTGGAAATTCCTCGTTTTTTCTATGTTTGTTTATTATGGTAATTTTTGGTTTATGGGTCTTGGTGGCGCCGCTTGGAGCGCCGCCGCGTGACAGAGCTTCCTCTGTTTCTTGTGCTTCCTCTTCCGGTGGCCGGTTCAAAGCATCAAAGCATAGCGCATCTTCTTTCTGCCCATGCTTCTTCTTCCGGCGGCATCAAAGCAAAGCGCCCTGCTCCTCCGTTATCCCTGTTCCTGCGCTATCCCTGTTTCTAACATCTTTAGATCCGGTGGCTTCAAGGGGCTTCAGGGTTTCAGCCCCTGTTCTTC
>JAANSK020283712.1:0-31770 GCA_011763485.2 Isoetes engelmannii | reverse complement strand
TATACACATAAAGCCTTAAATATACACCAACCATTAAAAGGCCTTTTAGAATAAATATCCACCACTAGTGGATTATGTTCAAGATATTCAGGAACTTTATGACTACGTTTATTCTGTCTCTGCATGCATGATCATAATGATGTCTTCCCTCTATCTATATTAGTACTCTGAATTATGTGATGAACTTCCTCCATTTCTAACATTCCTCCTTTAGCACATAATTCAGAAATGTTTAGATCCCTTTTGAATTGACAAAACTTACTTTCAGGTAAAGCTTTGGTGAAGATGTCTGCAGTTTGATTTCCAGTGTTGATGTACTTCAGCTGCACATATTCCTTGGCAGCTAAATCCCTGATAAAATGAATATTCAGCTCTATGTGCTTTGTTCTCTCATGTTCTACAGGATTCTTCACAATTGCTATGCAACTTTGGCTATCTGTAAAATTATGGTTGGCCCTGATTGTTTACATCCCAATTATTCCAATAGTCTCCTCAACCAAAGTATTTCCTTAGCAACCAAAGATGAGGCAGCATACTCAGCTTCAGCTGAGCTCATTGCAATTGCACTTTGCTTTTTGCTTCTCCATGAGATGACTCCTCCACTTAGATAAATTGCATATCCTGAAGTAGATTTCCTGCAAGATAGATCTCCTCCCCAATCTGCATCACTAAATGCATATAAATTCAAGTTGCTTGAATCATACCTGATGCCATGAGTCTTGGTTCCTTTCAGATATTTTAGGACCCTTTTCCCTGTTGTCCAACGCTCTTTGGATGGATTATGACATCTTCTGCTCAGGATGTTTACTATGTAAGCAATATCTGGCCCAGTATTGTTTGCCAGATAGAGCAAGCATCCTACAAGTGCCATGTATGGTATATTTTCCATTTCCTGTGCTTCTTTCTCTGTAAGCTTTGTTTCTGCTGTAAGCCTATGCCCTGGGACTGCATGCGTTTTTACTGGATGTGCCTCATTAAGGTTAAACCTTTTTAGCATGTTTTCAATGTGCTTGCATTGATCTAGCTTTATTATCCTTCTGTCTCTATTTCTGGTTACTTTAATTCCCAAGAAACACTGAAGCTCGCCCAGATCAGTCATCTGAAACTTTGAGTTCAAAATTTCCTTGCATAATTTTAGTATCCTTTGATTGTTGGCTGCCATGATGCAGTCATCTACATAAAGTGCAATGATGCAAAAATCGTCTCCTTCCTTGTATCTGTACAAGTTCCCATCATTGTTTAGTTTTTTCAAAGCCTTGCTCTCTGAGATATTTATCCATGCACATGTACCATTCCTTGGGTGATTGTTTCAAGCCATAAACTGCTCTATTAAGCCTCCAAACCATGTTTTTTCCTTTCTCATATCCAGGAGCTTGCTTCATGAACACTTTTTCTTCTAACTTTGCATTTAGGAAGGCGGTTTTGACATCCATATGATGCAAATCCAAATCATATGCATTCACTAATGCCAAGAGCACCCTGATACTAGTGAGTTTAACAATTGGTGAGTATGTCTCATCATAATCCCTGCCCTTTTTTTGAGTGTAGCCTTTTGCCACTAATCTGGCTTTATATTTCTTGCTACCATCAGAATTAGTTTTGATTCTGTAGAGCCATTTGCATCCTACAATATTTTCTCCTGCAGGTTGCTTAACTTCCTCATAAGTATCAGTTTCTTTAAATGATCTCATCTCATCATTCATTGCCTTCTCCCAAGTCTCCTTATCTTCACAATCCATAGCTTCATCATAAGAGGTGGGAATGAATTCATCCTCCATAATGGCCATGATCTGTTCATATTCCATAGTTTGTTTTTCAATTCTTTTGCTTCTTCCATGACTATTTCTTCCATATAGAGTGTTGTCTATGTGTGCCTCCTCTATAAGTCTTTGCAATTGTGTCCTCTTACTTTTGTGTGGCTGCTCTTCCTCCATTCTTGTTTCTTCTAATCTTGCATGAGTTTCAGGGTTTATACCTCCATTGACTTGCCTGCAGAAATGTCCAAGTTTCCAGCTCCTCTTATCTCAGTTTCAGGGTTTATACCTCCATCGACTTGCCTTGCAGGAATGCCCAAGTTTCCAGCTCCTCTTATCTCAGTTTCCTCATCATCTGAGTCTGCACCTGTGTCAATGGATTTTGGTTGGCTCATGTCTTTTGTACATTTTCTCCTGCTTTTTTATATCTATCTTTATAAAAGATATTTTCATTAAAATAGACATCTCTGCTAATAATTATCTTTTTACTGTCAGGAACATAGATTCTGTAGCCTTTGCTTTCTTCATCATACCCAACCAAAAAACCTACTTCTGCTTTATCATCAAGTTCCTTCCTCAGTTCACTTGGGATGTGTGCATAAACCAGGCATCCGTATGCTTTATAGTATTCATAATCAGCTTTGTCTTTTGACCATAGTAATGCAGGTACATTGCTTTGGATACTAGAAGATGGGAGAACATTTTGTATGTGGATTGCTGCCTTCAGAGCTTCTTCCCAAAGATTATTTGGTAGACCACTACCTTTCAACATGGATCTCACATCATCCATTATGGTTATGTTCCTTCTTTCAGCTACACCGTTTTGTTGGGGAGTGTGCCTACAGGTCAATTGCCTCCTTATGCCATTTGTGGTGCAGAAAAGGCGAAATTTAGATGCAAGATACTCACCTCCCCTGTTAGACCTGATACGTTTTACCCTTTTACCTGTTTGCCTTTCAACTTCAGCAACATATTGCTTGAAGGCAGCCAATGCCTGTGACTTCTTCTCCAGACAGTATGATTTACATTTTCTACTAAAATCATCAATAAAGGTAATGAAATACCTTTTATTAGTTCTGCCTTTACACAATATTAGTTTTATTAGTTGCACAATACATTTACACTGTTGCATACAACATCATCCATTTGAAATAGATTTCCACACCTTTTTGCATAAAACTTTAATTCATTTCCCATAAAGATAGTACATGCTTTTGAGTCAAAATTGACTCTGTAACCCAAATCAACAAGCTGGCTGACAGAAATCAAATTTTTAACTAAGGTAGGCAACACACAAAACATTCTCTATGTCAACTATCTTTCCATCCAGATCCAGCAGCTGCAACAACCCCCTTCCTTGTACTTCTTGAAGCTGCCCGTTTCCTACTTGGATTTTCCTTGATTGTGCAACTGCTAAGTTTTTCAAGATATCAATAGATTGCACTACTGATCTTTCAGCTCCACTATCGACTACAAGGGGATCACACTTGTTAGCATTTGATTTTTCATCAATCACAGTAAACATTTGACATACCTCTTCATCATCATCTGCTTCAGATTTCTCTTTATCATCAGGCTCGGTTGCTACATAAGCTCCACTTGTGTTCCTGCCTCTTCCTCTGCTTGATCCTGCTCTTCCTCCTCTAGAATTGGTTCCCCTTCCACTACCTCGGCCTGATTCTTTAGGTGAAGGACATTTTGCAGCAATATGCCCTCTTCCACCACAGGTATAACAGTTCACTTCCTTCTTTAATTTAGGACATTCATTCTTAAAATGGCCCTGCTCTTTACAATAATAACAAGTTATCTTTTCCTTCTTTCCAGCATACAGAATCTCGGGTTGCCTCTCTTACTATTTTCTTCTGTTCACATTCAGTCCTCATAATGTTTTCTGCCTCCTCCCTTGATTTACACATGTTCCTAATGAATAGAGCCAAGTTTTCATTCTCACTGACTGCTCTGAAAATTTGTAAGATTTGACTCCTTTCAGAGACATTGACCCCTCCTCCTGCTAGATCTGCAATCAGATTGTCAAATCTATTGAAAAATTCAATAACATCTCCCTCATCCTTCAATTTAAGACCCCTAAGCTCATTTTCAAGCAAGTCTATCTGTGAAGAGGTTTTCTCTTTATAGTGTTTCAATAAGAAACACCACATCTCTCTCGGGCTTAAATTCCTCAACTTGTGCCTGATAGTACCATGATGACCACTATGTTACTATCCTCATTGTTTATGTCCAACACCGCAAGCCCATCAAGCCCTCCAATTAGGTGATATGAAATAAAAAAACTCTATTGTCAAAGTAGTGCATGTTTGATTTTGAACTTGAACCTGCAGCAAGTTTAACGTTATACAAATCCGACTATCTAAGCGAGTCAGTAAAGAGAAATGTTCCGTCGCGATAAATTTCTTGCAAACTTAAGATATAAAGCTTGATGCACCATGCATGCAAGGTGGAGATAACCATAAGCATTTGGCCAAAAATTGCTCACTACTTGGGCTATTGACCAAATATTGACTTTGTTGCTTGCAATTTACAATTAAACTTTCTAAAAGGGCTATTGACTAAATATTGACTTTGTTGCTTGCAATATACCGTTAAACTTTCTAAAACAACACGTATGAGCACCTTGCTAAAGTGATATGACATCAAGATTTAAAATGGTTTCAACATGGTGAACGACCATTTAAGATTATCTTTTTCTGCTTTGTGTTCCTTGCTTTCTCCTTCAAAATTTTTATTTTTTTATTTTTTTAATTTTTTGTGCAGAGTGATCACCTACAGTGATTTGGAGGTTCTAGCCATTGAGGTTGGTGATTGTCCAAGAAAATCTTCAACGTTCGCCATTTTGTTTCAAGATTTGCAACCATCACTCACATTGAGTACAAGATTTCGCAACTAGCACTCGCATCTACCATAGATTATATATATAGAAAAATAAAAAGACATTGATCTCATCAAAGATCTTAAGTACCATCCTGCTACTACGCATTTGGACTTTAAGTTTGTTTTGTTTGGCAGCAACACTAGCAATCTGTCTTAGACAGTCAGAACTGTCCTATTGGAAGATAGTCAGCAAAAAGCCTAATGGTGTGGCATTAAAGCAGATGAAGATCCTCATGGGAATTTGGCCTCTGAAGCTCAAGTCATCATTCTCACTATCTCTGTTTTCTTCAATTTGTTTCATGTGCGTTATAAGGTATCAAAAGGGTTATCTCTAGATGATGAGCATCACTCTTGTGCCACGTCATATGAACGACTATTTAGTCATTTCTTTTCATCGTTGTACTGACCTGTTTTCCTCGTCTACCTAGGTGCATATAAACATCTAAGAGCTATACTAATACATTTGTGCAAGGAAAGATGTCTAAAGGGAGGTATCTTCATTTATCATATATACTGAATCAATCATGGTCTAACACTTTGACCATCCTTTTGAAACCTGACATTATATCTTCAGAATGGCAATCTTGACTGGGCAACCACATTGTGCACATGATTTGCAGTCAAATAAGCCAAAATTCCTGCCCCGTATCCAGCAAATGCAAACCCTGTGACCTATCATCATAAAACAATCATCTTGACAGGTTATACGGAAAGTTGGTCCAAAAAAGGAGCATAGAAGAGGATACAAGGCATACCCTTTTAATATACCAGAGAAAGTCTGCTTTCTCCATACCCATAAACGCAACTCCAGCTGCAGACCCGATAATCAGCAGGGATCCACCGGTACCAGCACAA
The DNA here is from genome assembly GCA_011763485.2 of Isoetes engelmannii. NCBI lineage: Eukaryota > Viridiplantae > Streptophyta > Lycopodiopsida > Isoetales > Isoetaceae > Isoetes > Isoetes engelmannii. Next base: position 26,272 of record JAANSK020283712.1, on the reverse strand, counting down.
TAGGCAATAAGCTGCCACAGTTCAGAGTCAATAGGGAACTTAGCTAGGTCATACATGCCCATGGTTGCCGCCACTAATGGCACATTATCAATAACAGCCGATGCAATCCCAATAGTTGCTGCAATAAGCTCAACACTAGGAATATGGGAATCCAGGTAAACCGCTAGTTCTTGAAGAATTCCAGCTGATTGCAAGCTGCAAGAGATTAATAGCAATAATAAACTATAATCTGTATAGTTCCTTGGATTAAACACTGAAATACAGCTGTATGAAGTAAAATGGGACAGTTTCCTAAACACTTTAAAGTCCAGACCTCCCAACTGAAAGGAGAATCCCAAGAAAGAAGAGCACGCCTTGTGTGTCAATACGAGAAAGAGCTTGAGGTACTTTCAGGCGTTGCCGACTTGAATCACCATAATGAATAGCATCTGTTAAAATCCACAGCACTCCCAAGCCCAAAAGCATACCAAGATATGGAGGCAATCCTGTCAAGTACTTAAAAACAGGTACAAATAACAAAGCTCCCACACCTACACCAAGCACAAGCTTCCCTCTTGGAGCCATCTGCTCAGACGCAACTATAACTTGTTCTTCTTCTTTTGCATCATCCATATCACTGTAACTCAAATTCAAACAGGCTTTTCATAAGTTTAAAGGCATACAATTGGTAATGAATATTCATCAATGAACAAAAAAATTACATATTACTAGTATTTTGTTTTGAAAAAGGGACGAAAACATGTTCTCTGATCACATTTTAGGGTATCTGGATATTATTGCAAGAATGTTGACGGGTTTCATGGCCTGCCCTTGCTGTCATTAGCATCATGTGTACCAACTTGTTTGCTAGTAATCCATTTGAACTCCTTTGATAGAGATAGCATAACGTCTGCTTTATTCCTAAACTCATGCAAAAAGAAGTTCCAGGAAAGCATCTTATATGTCTCTGTTACAGTGTACAACCTACATATGTCACATGCACATGCATGTACATATGCTGACATGTACATTTATACAGTGGCACCATGTGCCCTTGTATCATTCTCAATTATACAACTGAGACAGTTCATTCATTTCTCCTCTTCTATCTATCACTGAACATAAGCCGATCTGAAGCTCCACGGGGTGGAAAAAGAGTGAAAATCTTGAGAGAGAGGAGTAGATATTGTGAGAACAAGGGCTGCTTTTCAACTAATGAAGATTCTTCGATGGTTTTATCATGATAGAGATCCGAGAAGATTTGTCATATATCTTGCCTTTGATTCTTTATTTGGATTTTGTAGATTCTTTATATGGACTCTTGTAATATTGCCTGATCAGTTGAAAACTTGCAAATTTTCTCTCTCAATAATAACTTTCTTAGTGACATCATTCCACATTACACTTAAACGTTTTTTGATAGACAATAATTTATCCAACTTGGTTAGCAACAAAGTCTGATATATTTATATTGGTTTACAGACAGTAGCATCTTTATTTTGTTAGCAAAATTTTAGTGGATCTTGGATACATTCCAAGCCTGCAAGTAATACCGGCTTGAGGGTGATAATTTAAGTTTGTAGGCAAACTGTACTTCCCTGAGACACCTTCACTGGACCCAACATTAATCTGAAGGATCAATATCTCTTGAGCTTAGACAACTGCAGACGCTGCAAAAATTGTTTCTTAATAAGATTCGGTGTAAAGCTTCCGAATTCTCTTGGCAACTGCAGCCTTGATTAACAATTATTTGCTCTGGATATTAATTTATTCTTCTGCTAAGTCCTTACAAAACTTGAAAACCTGGAGGTTGAGCCATTGTTTGCCATCATTAAAGGCATGCTCTCAAAAATCCTTTTGTTTCTCGAAATCCCATTCTAACAAACACATCTTAATGTACTTTGTATTCCTTATGTTTGGACTGTGGGTGGTTTGAAAGATTCAATTTTTTTACAGAATATAACCATAAGACCACAGGCAATGTTCAGCAATAAACTAACATTTGGCATAATATCTGAATTGTGCAAAGTCTATAATGCTCCCTCTTCCTAAGCCATTTTAGTTCCTTTCATATGAAATCAGTACATTTGAACAGTATCAAATAGGTAGGCAACATAGACATGATTTTCATTGAATATATGAACGATACAACTTTGGACCTCTAAAGTAAAACTTGAAGAAGATCGGCCTTCACAATTACCTGGAGATCGACATAAGTGTCAATGGTACTATCAACGAAATGAGAGAAGGAAAAAATAAGTCCTGCAAACGACTTTCCCATCAGAAGAAGATCTGACCCAACAACTACTAGGAGTTAAATTATTGAAACAGATGGAACGTATATTGGAGTACCAACTCATGAAAGACAGAAGAACAATACCTACAAGGAAGAGAAGGCAAAGAATAATATTCATTAAGCATACATACAACATATGTCCAATGATAACATGTGAAGTGCCCGTGGCAACATCAAATGCAAACTGTGAATCTGGAAAACATAGGAGAGCAATAGAAGGGGCACTATATTAATGAAGCTTACTGGTAAACGTAATATACCGTACATGCTGACATGGCAACTGATGACGTGGAGTTACCTGGTCCAGTCATATGTAATTGAGGAGTTAGTATGATTCATATCTCTAACATCCCTCCTGATATCACCCTCTAACTAAAGCACGGGAAAAAATGTGTCTCACTCTGTAGATAAAGAAATGTGTTTCACTCTGTAGATCATAGAAGTCCTTCATGCCTGTGAAACATGAACCAATAAGTGGCTCATCATCTCGTCGGCTAGTTGATTTCCTGTAGCACAGGACTGAGAGCCAGAAACTGTCGTGGTAATTGTTCTTGCACAAACCGAATTTTCGTTTTGTATCAAAATGATACTTTAAATCTTTAACCAAAGCAGTGGCTCCAGATTTATCAACATAGAGTCGTGCTGATCGAAAAGGTAGCTGAAGATCTTGAAACAAATGTAACCTCCATACTAATTCTTGAGTTCCCTTGTGCAAAGAGCTGTAAACTCCGCTTCTGTTGTACTCGAGCTTTCTGAAGCCCAAGTAATGAGACTGTTTCCAAAAAAATAAAACATAACCTGTTGCAGATGTTCTTACGCATGTGTGGGTGAAGGATCGTCCTGCTGATGATAGATAGAAATAGTGCCTTTAGATATGAAAGAATTCGTTTGACTGCACTCCAATGCATTTGTTTATGAATCTATGACTTGACCAACAGCAAAGGCTATGTCGGGCATAATGATAGTCAGGCAATTAAGAGCTGCCTGTAGACTATAACAGGAGAAGGTTCTCCTTCTAAGTCAAGAGTTAACTAGATACCTGGCTCATAGAGCTAGAAATCTTCATCTCCACCCTAAGCAGAAATGTAACAGACCTAACTCTATAACTTCAAAGGAAGCCTTTATTGAAGCATAACGCAAGAGAGAACATGCTAAGAGATATAGATAAACTGAAGTAAAGTAACAGAATGAAGCAAATACGGTGACATGGCATACAGTAGTCCATGTCACACATAGGTGGCATATGTAGCCCCCATATTTTAGCTTCAGTTTCCTACTCGAATACCACTCCTGAAACTGAAACCCCACAGAAACAAAAGAAATGAAAGATATACATAGAAAAATTTACTTAGGTTCTGTACTGCTGTAGCTTGGGCTAATATTGCATCAGCCAACCCCTAAGCTATGGTGTATCACGAAATTTAGTGGCTTCTCCATGAGAGCTTGAAAAATCCCAGCTGCATCTCCTGCTATATGTACCAACCCCTGACTTTTATTCGTATTTTTGACGCTTCTTTTCTATATTTTCATATATGTCTCCTTTTGTTTCTTCATGCAGAACCCTGCCCGCTTGTGAATCTCCACTTTCCTTGTGGGCAATAGCAGTAGGTTCTTTCAGATTGCCTTTTGATCCCATCAAATCCTTTTCGTTGTTGTTGTTTCAGCAGCATCTAACATCTACCATCTGCTTTACTAGCCACAAGCAAGGATGGACTTAGCGTTTCAAACTCATCTATGTAAAGCAACCCCTAGTTTATTGTTGAGCATTTGCTCTTGGTCCTAAATTATGATTTTCCCTTGTGCTTTCTTTTCTTCGATCTGCAAAATTCAGTTATATTTCTTCTTTAAAGCTCTGAGTCTCTTGCTGATCATGATCGAAACAATGCCATCTTATTAGTGGTACCATTTCCTTCAAAATCTGATTTCTTTGATGAGTGCGCATCCATTTTCTGTATAGAACTCTGTGCCAATCTGTGCTCTTCTTCCAAGACATCTTGTACTTTCTCTAAATTCATAACCTTCTTTTCCAATTTAACAAGCTTTTCAGTAATTCTGCCTTTTGCAGTAATACATCTGAGTACCCCTTCTCCAACTCCTGATTTTGTGCTTTTAACTGCTATTCTCGTCATGCATTAACTGAATTATGTTGTTTGCCGCAGTAGCATCATCTTGTTGCGAAAATAGCACACCAATTTCCTTGGTTAGCACGCCATAAGATGGTAAAAGAGTTACAAAATCATTAAGCAACCTTGCATAATTAGCACAAGGTTTACTGTATGTATTAACTGAATTATTCGTTTCAATCAATTGCAGCAGTAGCATCATCTTATTGCAAAGTAGCACACTGATCTCCTTGGTTAGTACAGAATAAGATGGTAAAAGAGTTACAAAATCATTAAGCAGCCTTGCAGAGTTAGCACAAAGTTTAGTGCATCGGACAGTCAGATCATCATGCTTAGATTTGGCTACCTCTGCAGCTTGGAGCATCTTCCACTTTCTGCAGAAGTCCCACATGATGAGCAAAGGATAAGGACTCATGTTCTTCTCTTTTAACATCTGAAATAAGGATAACTTCTCATGAAAGGGCTTTGTCCCCCTAAGATTGAACTCAGCTTCATTAGCTTGCTCTTGTATAGCCACTTTTCCAATAAATTTTCCTTTGAAACAAGTTGTGCCTTGTATTGCTCGCCTGCCATCAACTTTTGGCTGCTATCCAAGGTGCTCTGGTCTCATTCAAAGGACTAGTATTCACCTTCTCCAAAAATTATAGTCTTTCCATCTTTATCAAAATTGGAGACAGATAAAAGATTGGTTGCTATATCAGGGATATGAAATACATCCTAGATTGGAAGAATTCCTTCCTGCTGGAGTAAGGACACCTCAAGACTTAGATTGACAAATTCCTCCATTGCCAACTTTGCAAAGAGTTGAATGGTCAGGTTGTAAATGAGAAAGTATTTTTCCTGAAGATGTAAAATGGTTTGAGGCTCCTGAGTCCATCATAAGGTATTCCGTAGTATTTGATCTTTCCACTGATGCAGGTTGAGATATTCTTCAGAAAACACTCCTGATATGCAACCCCTGATATACCTTTCTTGCTGTTAACACTGCTAGAAGTATTAACCCCTGACTTTCCTGTTGTCATCACTGCTATAATTAGTATTATCATGTTGCAAATTCTTAATTTCTTTGTATTAAAATCTGTGATGTCCTTTCAAGCCACAGTGCCAGCAAACAGCATTAACTCTCTTCTCAGCATAGATAAGGTAGATCCAGTATCTTGTTCAACAGACTTCCCGTTAACTATGTTGGCTTGAGCATAATCAAGCGGTGCCTTCTTTGTATTCCGAGATTTTGTGCACTTTAGTCTTCAGGGGGGATGTTAGAATATTATACTTCAGGTGCCTGATGAAATTGAGCATCTGTTGCTCAATGGCATGACTAGTCACGCTTCATTTAGTTTAGTTGATTAGCTAGATTGCTTCTGCCTTACTCTTTTCAATCTTCAGGCATATATACACCATTCTATCACATTTGATACACATGACTGGTATGTGGGTTTTATGCAGATATAGCCAAGTTCAGGGATTATTAAGGAACGCGACCTTTCTAATTTGGGATTATGATGTGAGGATGTAAAACATGAGAATTTGAAATAACGTAATTTTGAGGCCAGTATTAAACAGCCTCCACCTGAATTGTGTGCACAGTTGATATTTGCCCATGAATCCAAAGCATTGTAGTTGTCACATCACCAATTGGAGTCCATGCACCACCTGCATTTGCAGCGATAACCACTACTGCTCCAAGGAACCTACAGAATACCATGTTAGAGTACAACATATAAACACCATAACGTTAGCTACAAGCAGCAAAACTAGTGCGCCCGCCATTATTTTCCATCTTGCATGATCAGGATCTCAACATTACAGTTCTAGCATTCTATATTAGGCTAAATATACCAGCGAATCCACACTTTGCAATATGGGTACCAGCAATACAGATGAAAATTGTGGGGTGGTTTGTATATGAAGATTTGACATAATTGATCATGTTATTATTAAAATACACAGTGAGCTACATATGAACACAGTTACTAGTTACTGACATGTAAATATTACCTGGCGCTCTTTGCCTTTAACCTCAAAACCTGAAAGCTGGAGCATGATGGCCTCTCATTCAAATTCCCATGAAGAAAAGCAGATTCAAAATCCATTTGATATACTTTAAATTGTCCCATAAGCTATGGCTTCCTTCCTGTGGACGTTAAATACCATCTATCTATCGAAATAGATACCATATTGCCTTTAGCTGAATAGGAGAGACAAAGTGAAGCAGGAAGCGGGAACAGAATGTAAATGAATTTGATAAAATGAGTTACAATGGTTGACTCTAGGTAGTCCACTAGGATGACGTGGCATTTTTACCATAGATGAGAGTGATGACGTGGCCACAGCCACTTATTTAGTTAGGGTGAGATTTCCTAACACAAGAAGTGACAGATTCTAAATGCAAAGACAACTATTTCCGATTTGTGGCTAATCTAATCTTGTACATGTGACTGTTATATTTCTAGATCTTTCTATACCCTTTATTGCATATACTCAAGTAAATACAACGCATGGTCTTATTATGCATCGACAGCAATATCTTGTAAACTCAAGAATCCTAAGGCAGCATATGATAAGCGATTGCTTTGAAACTGTGAAGGGAGTGAGGTTATCAAGGTGTTGTAACCTATTATTTCCTACCCCACTTAATCACTAGATCGTCTTCAATAGTTTCCTGTTTTTATTACTTTCCTATGGAAACAAGGTCATACTTCCGGCGCTCAGGATTGTACACAAGCTTGCGCAGTAAGGAAACCATTACAATTGTCGAGGTCAGATTGTCCAATATAGAGCTTAGGAAAAATGTGATTCCACCAATCTGCACAAAAATTGAAGATCAACCTAAAACTCATAGTTTGCCAACTTAACTTGAGAAATCAATCAAAACTGCCCACCCTTGTACACGTCAAGAATGATGAGACATGACTATTTTGTAACTGATACATCTTACACTCTTTCCTTATGTAGCACCTCCTCCATCCAACAAACATATAGCAGAACTTAAACCTTATATTCAAACATATAAAGAACTTTCTATACTGTCCCATGAGATGACCTTTCAGTTACACCTTTCATAGACAACCAGGTTATTTGAATTGACATGCATCTCAAAATAGGAAGACTCTCAATTTGCGGGAAGTAATCTTAAGGGACTTTTCAAGAAAATAAGATGATCTATAACACCGAGACACAAGCAACCCTCTCAGAAAATATTAGCTCTCAAAAATGTTAGCAAGTGACATATCATGTGTCACTGTTCATAGATGACTAGGCATGCCACCTAGGTGTTGCTGACCTTCCTTTGCTTAAAAGATCAGAGAAGATTGCTCAATTACCTCCTGTTGACTACTCGGACAAAAGTTCTTCTCAAGCTAAGTGTAATTATCTTCTTATGACTAAAGCGTTATCAGCTGGTGTTGATCCTGTTAGTCATATACAAGCAGCCAAAGAATCTCAGTGGGTTGCAGCCATGGAAGATGAATTAGAGATGCTACATAACAAGGCGAATTAGAGATGCTACATAAACAAGGCACATGGGAGCTGGTTCCTAAACCAACAGGTCCAATATTATTGGATCTAAATGGGTGTTTAAAACAAAGTACCATGACAATATTATTGGATCTAAATGGGTGTTCAAAACAAAGTGTCATGCTGATGGTACTCTTTCTCAGCACAAAGCAAGGCTGTTTGCAAAAGGGTTCACTCAAAAAGAAGGGTTTGATTATCATGAAGTGTTTGCTCTAGTCGTCAAGTTAGATACACTTAAAGCAGTGATAGCTTCGGCAGCACAAAAAGGCTGGCCACTCTGTCAAATGGTTCTAAATTCGCATTTTTGAATGGGGATCTGGAAGAGGATTTGTACGTGTCTCATCCCCCTGGTTTTAAAGATAAAGAGCATCCAACTCACGTGTGCATATTGAATTTTGTGGCCTTAAACAAGCTCCACGCTGCTGAAATCAGAAAAATAATGCATTTCTTTTGCATGTTGGTTACCAGAGATCTAGAGCAGACCCGAGTCTTTACTTCATGTCCACTAATTCTCAAGTTAGTGTGCTTCTTCTTTATGTTGATGACACAATTATGACAGGGATGCGGATCCTACTATTTCCCATACTAAGAAAGCACTTAACAGAAAACTTTGGGGAAACAATGCATTACTGTTTGGGCATGGAAATTTGGCAAGATGCTCACAGCATTCGTCTCACTCAGCAGAAATACACAACTGAACTTCTTGAGAGGTTCCATATGGTGGATTGCAAAGCATCATCTACTCCGTTTGAGGTAGGTTGCACTCTTAACTCTAGATTCCAATCATCCGATTTTGATGCCACACTTTGCAGACAGCTAATTGGGGCAATACTTCATCTTACCAACACCAGGCCAGATTTGGCATATGCTGTTGCAGTACTTGCTAGGTTTATATAGTAAACCTAGTACCACATTGCAGCTAAACGAGTTCTCCATTGCCTCAAAGGTACTCAAACTCAAAGTGAAGGAGTCCTATATACCAAAGTTGATCATCATACTCTTGTGTTGTTCTCAGATTCTGATATGGCATCTATAAATCTTGAGAAATGAAAATGCATTACCGCATTTGTTTCCTTTCTGGGAGGCAATCCTATCAGTTGGGGATCTAAAAAGAAAAAGACAAACAAAATTAGTACTACTGAGGCTGAACTCAAAGCCTTGGTTACGACATTTCAAAGGATGCGCTGGTTGGTTCACTTATATGAAAATTTGGCCTGTCCGCTCAAACCTGCAGCCATTTTCTGTGATAACAGCGGAGCCATTGCTCACGCCAAGGACTACAAGATGCATCTGCTTATCAAGCATAGGGATATTAAACTGTGGCTTGTCAAAGAGCAGCCTCAAAATGGATATCTCACGCTATCTTACTGCTTTATTAAACATCAAGTTGCTGCTGGGTTTACAAAACCTCTTGGAGGACATTCTTCAGTCACATGAAACAGCTCTTGCATGCTTTGCCCCATGATCGTTCTCAGGGGGATTATAGCGCTTTTTCTAAAGCTTCTTCTCTCAGGGGAATTTATCTTTATAATGTTTGTTTCTGTTTCTGGTTTTTCAGTTCAGTCATGCTAGTCATCACGGGGATGTTAGCAAATGACATGTCATGTGCCATTGTTCATAGATGACTAGGCATGCCACCTAGGTGTTGCTGACATGGCTCTCCTATAAAGTCATAATCATGCTTTATTGTTTCTCATTCTCAGTAGCCTAGCGATATTGTCATCTCATTTCAGCCTTGTATATTCGTATCTAGTCTTCAGAAAAAGAAAACCAGATCAGAAGCAAAAGATGCGACAACGGACATCTCTTCTAAGCACACATTTATAAAGCCATGCTTTTAAGGTAAGTCAGGCTGATTCTGCCAACACATTCAAGACGATCTGGTGCCTATCTTATTTATGTACTTCCTAAAGAGCCTCCAATTGCAGAGACAGGTCACACAGAGATTGACCAACAGTATGGATCATGGCTTGATGAGTAATTCTATGTGTGTTGTGCTAGATAGCAGGGCAATAGGCTTCAAATGGGTCTACTAAGCAAAATTTGCCCAAGCGCAAGCCATGACAGTTGCAAAGGCGTACGCACAACAATCTGATACTGATGATGTTTTCCCAAATTGCCAAACTCTCCACCATATGAGCTGCCATGGCATTAACACTGCAAATGGTGACAGAACCATCATATAGATGGAACGAAAACCTTTTTCAATGTTAATCTTGAAGAATAGCGTAGGTGGAGGAGCCTCCAGGTTGTACAGAAAGGACAGGCGCATTGTATGTTGTTTGAAAAGGAGTCTTTATCTCCATGATGTCGAATGCAAACATAAATCAGTTCTTCCTTGCTCACTCATTACTCATAGTCGAGCTGATCCCATCTCTCTATCAAAGATGGTAAATTGTGATCATTATCTTGTATATGGATGACCATCCCATTACAATTAGAGCGACTCATTGATATAATGCATCAAGAAGCCGATATCCAAAATGATTAGCATTTGCTACTTACACTGATCAAGTCAAAATATTTTGACAGGCACCTAGAGTTGAGAACAACAGAAAATGAAATGCGAAATATTTTGACAGGCACCTAGAGTTGAGAACAACAGAAAATGAAATGCGAACGTGGAACTATACTGACAAGTCATCTTGACAACTGGGCTACGGCCATTTAACACATAGAATTCTATCCTCCAGGCTTGGTTCTGGTTCTGGTTCTTGTAGATTTATCGCTGTCAATGGCTTTAAGATAACCAGTGCTAAGGGAATTGTGTACCCTTCCACCTCTGAAGTAATTCAAACCTGTAAGCATTGTCTTTCATCCTCTGAATCACACAACAACGGTCTACAAGACCTAGTCAAAGGTTTCCGCACAAGACTAAAATGTGGACTGGAAAATACATGCTATAGTTGGCAGTTTCTGATTCTTAGTCCTTAAGTGAGGTTACCCTGGTCTTACATTCATTAGCATTATTTAGAAGGAATTAGAAAGCGATCCTCCCCAATTTGCTGGAATGTGACCACCTCTTCATTAGCATTCATTGTGTTTTCATCCCACAGTGTGACACCAAATGTAACACTATAGATGAATATATCACATTACACTGCTACCAACTTGGTCATCTGTGAAATACATATTATGCGACTCCATGGTAAAGCAACCACAAATGACAATAGCAATATGACCAGCACTGCCAAATCCAACAAATCAAAATACAGAAGGGATAATCACTTTCATTCTATAAGGAGATGGTTTTAGGCAAGCAAGTTTGCTCTCTTCTAACAATATTATTACATATATATCATCTTGTATTTGCATCGATTGTCACTATAACAAAGTTGCCGTGAAAGATCACATCAGTGAAGGCCCAGACAGTGACAAGAATAGTGCAAGACACTTGCTGAACAGTAAAAAGCGGAGAAAGTTTTAAATACCACCCAGAGAAGCCGGCGAGGATTCCTCGTTTTGATAGAGTCCGTTACAAGTTTAAAACCTTGATGCGCATCAATAATTTCCACAATTGTCATTGCACCTAGCAGGAAGAAGACAAGCTGGCTGACTTCTTCAGAAGATCTAGATAGTTCCTCAACGGGACTGTCAGATGGTAAAGCCTGTAATAATTTATATCCATTAGCACCCAACATAACTAGAGCGTCTAGACAAACCAAATTCCAGGTGCCACTAAAGCCATAGACAAACCAAAATCCAGATGACACTAAAGCCATCTTAAACCACAAAAACTAACATTATTAGGGCAGCTTATTAAAACCAGGAAGTTTAACATGTCCATATGGCACCGTCCATAATAAAGAAAAACAAGAAATTGGGTCCCAGCGATAACAAACATAACGTCACATACAGCATCCAACAGGGCACAGCCAAGTTAAATAAAGAATATGCAGCAACAGAAACAGTGGAGCAAAATCTTCCAGCCCCAAGGAAACAAGGTATCAGCAGGACCACATGCTTGGCATATGACATCATGATTTTTTGGCATGGTCTGCAATAAATAACATGAAAACTCTACGAGGGCATTGAACACCTTTTAGGCGTATGCCGTTACAGATCATAACCTCATTATTATGGCTTTCCAATAACTTGAATCAAGGCTACCTGCTACGAGCAGCTGTAATTGCCTCCTATACACCTATTTCGTACATAGCTTGGTCAAAACCTGTAAACTGTAGACATTGTAATGTGTTCATGGTGGAAGAAGGATAGAGTATGAGAGCCTAAGAGTCGGGTCACATGAAGCTGTTGACAGGGATTATTCCCTGTCAATTATCAAGAACGGAAGGGTCACAGCACCCAAATGACAGGAAAGGAGCCCTATTGACAGGGATTGCTTCCCCGGACTCCTACCCTCGGTTGAATGGGTTCCGGTTGACAGGAATCCGTTAGATTTTAACACCTGGATGGCATTCTTCATCTAGCACCGCAGATTTTGAATGCTCATGCTGCGTGAAAGAAGGAAGGCTGCTCTCCGGTTCATAAGCTATCAACATCTTCATGTGACCCCAGCACAAAAAAAGGGTTCCCGTCAACAGGAACAGGAATTAATCCCTGTCAATAGCTTCATGTGACCAGACTCTAAGAGAAACCACTAGCTCTAGAAAAACAGACTAACTGCAGATAGGCATGACTATGGCTTCTATAAGACTGCAATGTTAGCAACAAGCGCCATGCCGGTCGGCAGTGTGACATCATCATACACGCCAGCATATAAGTAACGACCCTCCTGATGAATAACACTGCTGCAAACTCAAAACAACACTTTCGGAAGAAGTCCAAAACAAACACTTTTGGAAGAAGTCGACATAGAAAGTAAATTCAACCATAGAAAAGCCGTGTGTTAGAAGTAGGAAACGCTTATGTCAGCATCTCATGACTCTTTAGAGGCGTGTTACATTTTGTTATTCGCTTTGTTCTGCCAATATAGACATTATTGTATTTCATATAGACCTGTGTTAGAAGTAGGAAACCCTACAGTAACATGGCGTATCATGCTATGTCAGCATCTCATGACTCTTTAGAGGCGTGTTACCTTTTGTTATTCACTTTGTTTTGCCAAAATAAACATTTGAATGTTAGCGCCACTTTGTATTTCATATAGATCTTGTTTTTCTCTCTGGCGCTGGCGCATACTTTTTAGGCGCCGACCTAAAAACTTCCATGACCTAATTCCGGATTCCAACTATCCGGAATTGAAATTAGCCATGGATTTATCTCGTGTGAAACCTTATGTGGCTGCTTCATTTTTGGAAAAGGCTAATTATAGCCCTTTCACTGGCCCACATTTGACAATCTCGGCAGGGGATTGGAGCCAGATGCAGAAACGCATGGAGTTTTACGAGATGCAAATCATTGACTTCTTGAACAAGGCACGAAAATTTGATATGCTCCAGCAGACAGTAGCAAGCTTGATTCCATGGATTGAGGTTCTAGAGAAGTCATGGAAACAAGAGCCTAACCAAAACTAACCTGGATGAATTGGAGAACCTTAAATCTGAAATTTCAATTGAAAGTTTGAAACAAATTGAGTTGGAGCTCCACTCTGATCGAGAATAAACTTCTAGATGCGTTGATATTGTTAAAAGCCAGCGAATGAAACAATCAATGCCACATTAGAAGCGGCACGGAAAAGATCCTTCAAAGCACAAAATATCAGAGTCATCGGGCTTGACATGACTGCTGATCCCATGGATACTGCAATCAAGTTTGTGACCAACACCTTAGGCATCTCAGATCACAAAATTGAGGCTGCGTGGAGTGTAAACGAAGGCAACCAAAGAGGACAGCCTTTAGTTATCAAGTCTAAGACCTTGGAAGATAGATTGAATGCCCTCAAGAATAGGAGAAAGCTTGCGACTGTTCCCAAGGTCTTCATGGATGAAGACCTCACTCCCTTGCAGGTTGAGCAAAAAAAGAGATGCTTGCAAGGGGTCGCAGAGCTCGGAAAGATCCAACCAAATGGGCTGTCATCGTCCGACAAGATCCACAAATAGGAATTGAGGGTCTATAAGACCATCAAATCCATGGCTCTATCAGCATGGAACTGTAATGGGACATTGAGGTCAGATCCAGGTGGTCTTATGGACCTTGTAAAAGAGAGAGATATTGTATTTTTGTCAGAAACACATGAAACAACAGAAACCGGTCTTCCAAAAACATCGGGCAGTTCTTTACAAATCAGAATTATCCGAAATCATTTCCGTAGTAAAAAAAGATGAAACAGCAAGGTGTATGTGGATCAAGATACGAACCTCTCCGCTTGATTGCATTTATGTTGTTGCATGCTACTTCCCCCTGATGTCGATACCCAAGAAGGCGCCTCCCCGTATATGGCTTTGTTTGATGGTATCACTGAATTTTCTAAGCAAAGCAAAATCATGCTCTTAGGTGACTTTAATGCGAGAACCGCAGATGCCCAAGTGCAATTGGTGGATTTTGAAGCTTGCCCTGTTTTACTTGCCATCCTTATTTCCTGCTGAACACACATTACATGCATGTCAGCCGATTGTAATGCGACGATCACAAGGTATGGGCACATCCTTTTGGAATTTGGACAGATGCACAATATGGTCATCTACAATGGCATGCAACATTGGCCTCGTTCATCCAACTATACGTTGTAATCCTCAAAGCAGCGGACATAGTGTTGTGGACTATTTGTGGACTATTTGATGGGGTCGCCTGCCTTGGCAAAGGATATCAATAAGTTTTCAGTCCCACCTCAACCCCCAACCCGGGACCATTCTCCTCTACTCTTTTACCTCAAAACGTGCTTTCAGTTATACATAAGCTTGCCCGAAGATCCACCCTACTTCCCTTTTGAGTTCGACACTCTCTTGACCCTACATATAATCTTGAGCTTGATACAAGATTGAGGGACATCCATATCTCTCAAAATGTGGAAAAAAAGGCCACGCGGCTCACATTTGCCATACACCAAACATACCTAAACACTTTCCCACACAAGCTTTGCTCCTTTCATAAACAACGTGCATGCCCCAAAACATTTGCCCCAAAACATTTGGTATGACGAAGAATGCAAAAAACTTCACAAGCAGCTCAAGGACGAATTGGCAGCCTCCTCTTCTCCAGCTATTGCGACTAAGAAAGCCTACAAAAATCTGATCCGCATGAAAAAGAGATTATATATAAAGCGAGGGAAGACATGCTTGCTTGATGTACAGTAATATATCTACTAAATTTTGGTTTTGGCAGAAGCTTCTTGCTAAGAAATCTGGCTTGCCACTTAAAGACCCAAAAGTGTGGACTAGTTATGCACGCTCCTAGATGTGGGAAAAGCAAATTTGCTGGACATAGGATTGCAGCCCCGACCCCAATCCGCCTCTTTTTTCTCTACTTCCTCATCCATAAGCTATAAGCAAAATGAACACTGGGAAAGCAAAAGATTGTGAGGACTTGCAGGCTGAATTTCTGATCCATAGAATGATACCCTTGCTTCTATTGTGGCAGATCTATTCAACGAGATAATTTGCTCAGGCTTTCCGAAAGCATATAATATCATCAAGCCAATAAAGGTTGGAGATCCAATGAATCCAAATAACTACCGCCTTATAATGATTGGCCATGTCATGGCAAGATTGTATGGATGTGCACTGGACTTAATAATTAGTGAACATGCGGAGATAAATCTCCTTAGAGCAAGGGGTCAGGTTGGTTTCAACAGTAATTTCTCAACAATAGATCATATTTTTACCTTACGGTCTATCATTGAGGAAGCTAAAGCCATGAAAACAAAAGTGTACTGCTGCTTTGTGGATTTTCGCAAAGCATCTAATATGGTCCCTTGGAACCGCCTATTTCATAGACTTATGGGCTAGGACTGCCATGTCACAGCAAGTCATATGGGCTGTTTTGGCACTCTATACAAATGTTTTGGAAAAAATAAAGTGTCTGGAGGCTGGTCAGATGAAATAAGCAGCACAATTGGGGTTAAACAGGGCTGTCCCTTATCCCCTACACTCTTCGGCTTGTACATTGACGAACTGGAAAGCTTTGTAGCAGCACTTGGTGGTGAGGGTTCTGCTTCAGTGGATGAATGAATATCCATCCTTCTCTATGCCGATCATGTGGTACTTATATCTTCTTGATGATGTAGTACTTGTATCTTCTTCCCCTGAAGGCCTCCAGCAGGTAGAAGTGGTCTCTCATTACACTTACTTGGGTGTGCAATTTAAGGACCCCATCTTTAGCATGAAAGATGCAGCATATGCACGACTCAAAAAAGGATATGCCTCGCCAGCGATGCTAGGAAGAAAATTTTTCCAAGCGGATTTTCAGGATGTCCCAACAAAGCTTCATCTTTTAAATACCTTGGTTAGGCCAACCGCTCTATACTGAGGCTTGATGTGGGGGTTGGACATGACAACCGAGGAATGGGTTGAAATAGAGAGACTGCAAATCCATTTTCTGTCCATTTTCTGCAAATCCATTATGAGTAAAGCTTATGTACCACATCCAATTGTATTAGCAGAATTTTCAGCCACATCAACTGGATGCAATGCAACATTCTAGCTAGTGTCCTTTTTGCATAAGGTGCACCAGCTTGGGCACTCGCAACAACGTCAAAACAGGCTTCCATGGATTGCCCTCAAGGCTTTCAAACGGTTGGCTGAAAAGGGAGTCCAAGAATGTTGGTACGCAAAGGCATCGCAATGGGCTACCTTTTTGGGTTTTCGTTTGGGCAACTTGCTTCCTTTTTAATGTAACATGGCTGCAGCCAATACGGCTGTTAATCCTAAAGTAAAAACGAGACTTCGAAAGGATAAGAATCAAATCATCCGACACGATCTTGAACTTTTATATATATTAAGGACTTGGGTAACTCCAATTGATCTTCCCACCAAGATCCAATTTTACAAAGATCACTTCCTTAAGATCAGTAAAGACTGTTTCATCGTGCGAAAAGGGAATTTAAATATTCACCTTGCGCATAAAGTGAGACATGTGAGAAATAGGTTCATGTACTGAATATGATGAAGCGGGAGCACACAAGAATAATCTATGGCTTATACATTTGATCTGAAGATCATTCTATGTTGCATAGATATGTATTCATATGTGTGAAATGATTTATGAAGGAGAACCATTGAAATCATTGGATTCAATGGTGGAAACATGGTTAGGTTTCAACTGTAAGAAATGCTTGTGGGATATATGATCGATTGAAGCCTAGCACAAAATTAGAAAGAGGATTTGAGCAGGAATGGATCCATAACCGACGGCATTCGGCTCGGATTTCCTATATAAAATCACTGCTAAGCCTTGTTGTAGATTATCTGTGAAAGGATCCGGAGAAATCCGTCTTAATGAAAGCTGATCTGTGAAGTGCTATTTGTTGCTTGTTAACTAATAGTTCTTCGATTCATGTCTATGATGAATTAGTGATATCTGGTTCATTCAAGCAGATACTTGAAATAAATTGGTTGTCTAAATACTTGATCATTGTGAAAGATTTTGTTGATTGAATAGTAAAGCATTTAAAGCACTTATCTTGAAGTTTTGTTCACAGTGGTATCAGAGCTCAGATGGCAACCAGACTTGGCTCTTCATTGCTCAGTGGGGTGGATCAGTTCCAAGGGGAAGCTGGATTCCAAGCCTGGAAAGAAAGAATGAAAAAATGTGCTTGTTGGAGAAGAATTTTGGGATCTAATCGAAGGATCCGAAGGTGAAGAAGGTGAGAGCAATAGTAATGCTGCTTCTGGTGATAATGCAAACAGTGGAGGTTCTGTGCATGTCAGTGCAGGTGGGAGTTATACCAAACGTGCTCATCAGGCTAGGTGTATCATAGCAAGCAAGTTGATCAAAACATATCAGGTGAAAAACTCATCTCAGATAGAGATACTTGATAGAGAGTTAAAAGGAAGTTAAAATTCAAAGAAGAGGATAATCTTAATAAGTTTTTTCAAAAGTATGATAATATAGTAGCTGATTTGAAAGCAGCAGGTGTTCCTATAACAAAAGATTTTCATGTTCTTTCTTTATTTAGAGCTTTTTCTGACTATGAGCAGTTGTCTACATTGGTAAGAAGTGTAGCCAGAAATCGAGAAAAAACAGAGATGATGATAAGAACTGATATTGAGCAGAGGAAGATCATTAGAGGGGAAGAAGAAAAAAAATTTGAAACTTTGTATGCAGGTAAGAAGACAGGAACTGATAAAAGCAAGCTTGGGCCATGTTTTAATTGCAAAGAGTATGGTCATCTCAAAAATAATTGTCCTAAGGTTAAGGAAAAAAAGTGCTTCAATTGTGAGGGGTATGGCCACATTGCAACAGCCTGTCCTAGTCCCAGAGGAGCAGGCAAGGCAAAAGGAAGGGATTTTAATAAAGGGGCAAACTTAAAAGGTAGGACTAAAGGTGTTTCAAGTGTCAACATTGCTCATGAGAATAGTAATATTGATGAAGACACTGATGCTGAGATAAGACCTATTGTTTGCTCTATTTCTGATAAAGGCACTAATGGATCTGATGATATGCTTATCATAGATAGTGGAGCTGAGAGACCAGTGATAAAAATGCTGATACTCTCAAGGAAAGAAGGGAAAGAAGCCCTATTTGTGTGCGGATGGGAGATGGTAACTTACAAGAAGTCAAAGAATCTGGATTGTTGCAGTTATATGATTTAGATGGCAAGATTGTTAATCTCAAGGATGTACTTTGTGTTCCTAATATAGTTAGGAATTTAATCTCAGTAAGTCAGTTAGTTGATATGGGTTTCAAACTTGTCTTTGACAAGTTCTGTTGTAAGGTGTTTCAAAATAATAAAATCAGATTTTATGCAACTCGAGTGGGGAACCTTTTTGGCTTTTGTAATAGAGCACTAACACGAAGCATTAACTCAGTTGCAATTCCAACCCTCAAACTCTGGCATGAAAGTCTTGGACATGTTAATATGGAAAAAATAAGAGACATGTTAAAACAAGGATTAATTACTGGTATAGCAGGAGAAGATGGTGTCTGTTATGGATGTATCGTAGGAAAAAGCTCCAGATTGCCATTCAAAAGAAGACTTTGCAGAGCTGAAGAACTTCTTGAGCTGGTGCACTCAAATTTGTGTGGCCCTATTAACATTGAAAGCATGTAGGGGAGAAGATATTTTATTACCTTTATAGATGATTGTTCCAGACACACAAAGTGTTATTTTCTCAAGAAAAAGAGTAGCATATAAAGCTTACAAAGCTTACAGAGTTTTTGAGGCAGAAGCTGAAAGGAGTATAGGAAAGAAAATCAAATGTCTTAGGACAGACAGAGGTGGAGAGCTTGTGAATAATGAGTTTGATAAATATTGCAAGAAGAAAGGAATAAAGAGGCAAATGACTTGTAGTCATACTCCACAGCAAAATGGAGTTGCAGAGAGAAAGAATAGGTATATCCTTGACACAGTAAGGTCCATGCTTAAGCATAGTGGACTGCCAAACTTTTTATGGGAAGAGGCAGTTAGAACTGGAGTCTATGTTCAAAATCGAGTACCCTCATCAAGCATCAATGGACAAGTAGCAGAAACTTTGTGGAGTAAAAGCGAAACACAATATGATTTGTTCAAAGTATTTTGATGATAAATCCAAAGGATATAGAAGATTGCAGAAATTGATAATTATCCATATAGGGAGTTGGTAGGGTGCTTACTATACGTGGCAAATTGCTGCAGGCCAACATTGCCTTCAGTGTAAACTTGTTTAGCAGATTTTGTAACAATCCAGGTAAGAGTCATTGAACCAGTAGGGAACAAAAGATAATGGTCTTATACTGAACAACACAGAACTCACATTATCAGCATATTCGCATATTCTGATGCAGATTGGGGTGGTGATTTAGACTCAAGAGAGTCTACTTCACTTCAGGGTACATTCTTCAAGTAGGAGGAAGCACAGTATCTTGGAGCAAGAAACAAGATGCATAGCTATGTCAACTGCTAAGGCAGAGTATAATGCTGCATCTTTAGCTGCTAAAGAAATTGCTTGGGTGAGGAGAATGCTGAATGAGTTGGGAGCTAAGTGGACCAACAATACTATATACAGACAGCTTAAGTTGCTTGGCAATCACAAAAAATCCAGTGATGCGTGAAAGGACTAAGCATATAGAGTTACATGTGCATTTTATACGAGATCTAGTAGCAAAAGGGGTGATTACAGTGGAATATAAGAATACTGAAGAGCAGGTAGCAGATATTCTGACTAAAACACTTCCTGTGCGGAGATTCATTAAGTTACAAAGTCATCTTGGAGTAGCAAGCTATAACAAGATGTTGGTGTAAAAGGTGTACAGAAAAGGAAAATGGTAACATGGAAAATGGATGAAAAGAAATCTGCAGAAGATACTAAACAACAGGCTTAAACATTCTATACATGAAAGGGGAATGTGAGAAATAGGTTCATGTACTGAATATGATGAAGCAGGAGCACACAAGAATAATTTATGGCTTATAGATTTGATCTGAAGATCAATCTATGTTGCATAGATATGTATTCATATGTGTGAAATGATTTATGAAGGAGAACCATTGAAATCATTCGATTCAATTGTGGAAACATGGTTAGGTTTCAACTGTCTAATTACTGAAGAAATGCTTGAAGAAATGCTTGTGGGATATATGATCGATTGAAGCCTAGCACAAAATTAGAAAGAGGATTTGAGAGGGAATGGATCCATAACCAACGGCATTCGGCTCGGATTTCCTATATAAGGCTCGGATTTCCTATATAAAATCACTGCTAAGCCTTGTTGTAGATTATCACAAAATTAGAAAGAGGATTTGAGAGGGAATGGATCCATAACCAACGGCATTCGGCTCGGATTTCCTATATAAAATCACTGCTAAGCCTTGTTGTAGATTATCTGTGAAAGGATCCGGAGAAATCCGTCTTAATGAAAGCTGATATGTGAACTGCTATTTGTTCCTTGTAATCTAATAGTTCTTCGATTCATGTCTGTGATGAATTAGTGATATCTGGTTCATTCAAGTAGATACTTGAAATAAGTTGGTTGTCTAAATACTTGATCATTGTGAAAGATTTTGTTGATTAAATAGTAAAGCACTTAAAGCACTTATCTTGAAGTTTTGTTCACAAGACATGATATTGGTCACCCAGGATCTCATCTCATCAGCTTGAGGTTGAGGTTGAGGCTGGTCGTGCGATTAGACCTAAGGTCGAGCGCTCAAAGAGGGCTCAAAGAGGATCTGTAATAGCTGAATGTAATTGAGTGTGAGGAACACTTCATCTTTAAATGTCCAGTCTATTTTGAAATACAGGCAAGTTTCATTGCCTGGGAACCTACTTCCCTCTCAAAACTCATCAAACATGAGGATCAAAAATGTATAGCTCTTTTCCTCCATCAAATGACTGTTCATAGAAGAAATCTGTTGAAGGAGCGGGCTGATGGGAGAGCTGGACAGGTAAACGACCTTACACAAAAGAAGATCACCCTCTTTCTTATTGGAAGCGATACTAATAATAAACGGAAGTCTGGTCCCCTTCCTAGACCTTCTAATCTGATCCCAAGAGGGGTAACCATGAAAGTGTCAAGGAGAAGAAAGCGGGCAGTAAAGGAAAATACATAAGCAGTCCTTTCAAAGAGAGGACAAGTCTGGCATCACTTTGTATTTTGGGCCAGTGGCTACAGCTACTTACAGCTTTTTTGTAGCATTTTGGAACTTGAGTTGCTAGAATCGTAGCCACGAGGGCATAATTGCAAGTAATTGCAAGTCTCTGCCACATCAAGAGCAATACCGTGCAATCTTCTTGATCTTCTCGAGGTTTCTGTAGCATTAGGAGGTGCTATAGTAACACTAAAAGATGCATTGAAGTATCAGAGGAAATATATCATGCAAGTTAATAGGCCAATTCTAAGTTTCGACATTATGGCAAGTTAATAGGCCAATTCTAAATTTCGACATTCATGTCATAATCTGCATCCAAATTATGTAGAACTAATAGAAAGCTGAGATGAAGAAACAATTGGCATAACCTCTGCAGGAATAAAAGGTAAAGGTAAAGGTTCAATTGTAAGATCAAGAGCAGTAGGCACATGAGCTACATGAGCTGGGGCAACTTCCAATGAAGGATTGCCTTGAAGATGCTGAAATAAATGACTAATTAGCTAATTAGCTCATGGTCAATCAATCAGGAGAACCTTTATTGTCCGTGTATTCAGCATCTTCAACAAACTCAACACTGCGAGAAACAAAGACTGTTCTAGTGTTTGGATCATACATCTTCCAACCTTTTCGTTGAGTTGGATAACCCACAAAAATGCATTTTTTTGCTCGAGCCGAGAGCTTGCCTTTTCTCTTGAGTATTTCCATAGGGACAGCGGGATAGCGGGATAGGCCAAACAACCAAATATTCTCAAGTCTTCAACGTTTGGTATAGATAAAGCTTCGTATGGAGCTTTGTTACTTGATGCTACTGTTGGTGCTCTGCTGCAAATATAGGATGCACTCATAGTTGCACCGCAACGTGTTGCTAAGCTTCTGCAACGAGCCAAACAAACAGCGAAACGAAACGAGTGTAGAAAGAGCTTTCGAAACATCAAGTAGGAGCCAATCTAGCTCACTAGCTCACGTACATAGCAAGCCAAAATTGTATGTCAGCAGTCACTTAATACTAATTAAATATCAGAGACCATACATACTACATCTAGACCATTGGAACTTTTGCTGAAGACAGATGGAGCTCGTTAGCATTGGAGCACAGCAATATGGCAAAGCTATTTTTCTTTTTTTTGGGGGGGAGGGGGGGTTGGGAAAAAAAAAGGTTTGTTTTGGATCACGTTTCAGACAAAATTCAGCTTTTGTGTTACGTTTGGAGTTGCATTCCGTCGCATTGTGTTGCTTTGTTTTGGTGCAAACATGGCTGCAGTCTGCAGCTCTTCTCCCCAAAAAGATGGTGGCAAATGTTTATGGAAAAGCATGGACCTTACCAAATTCTGTAAAGACCGATTCCTCCGTTCAACAACTCCGTTTTGAGCATGTGCATATGGTACTATAAGATCTCTCCGAATGCCACGACTATGACAATAATGGTTAAACTTGTCATTGATGTATTCAGTACCATTATCGGAATGGAGAGCTTTAAGACGTCTTCCCAACTGCTTTTCAATAAGCATAAAATAAACTGTTGAAAAACAGAAAAGACCATATCTTTTGTTTTGAGATAAAATACCCAAGTAAAACGTGTGAAGTCAACAACCAAAACAAGGAAATATTTTGTTCCTCCCAATGAGACAGTAGGCATATAATAAAGATCAGAGTGCACCAATTCTAATGGAAATTGAGCTCTATAAGTAGCATATGCTGGATATGGTGTATGAGCTTGTTTTCCTTTGTGGCAAGCCTCACATTTCAAGATATGAGACTTAAGATAAGGTAAACCATCTACTATCTTAAGCCTAGACAATTTCCCCAAAGCCCGACCACCAAAATGACCAAAACTTGCATGCCAAAGATGCTCTTGGGATGATTCTGCTGCCACAAAACTAGATGCATTGACAACATCTTTTGGATCTGCTTCAAGTGCATACAGTCCAGCTTTGTTCATATGACCAGTGCTAAGAATATTCAATTGTTCAACCTTAATAAATTCAAAAGGACTCTTCTCAGTAAAATACATCTTTCCATTTTCAAAAATTACATGCTTATGATCTCGATCAAAAGTAGAAACAAATAACAGATTAGCATGAATGCCTGGTAAATGACTAATATTTGGCACATGAAGATCACCTTAAAGATCCCCTGTTGACTTGAAATCAATGGTCCCTTTAGCTTTTGACTGACAGACAGTACCATTGCCCATAGCTACTACAAGTGAACAATCCTCTTTGGGATTAGAAAGATACCTACAAGTTCCAGTTAGATGGCATGAAGCATGGCTTGATACCATGGTAAGAAATGTGAAAGCACAACCAAGAAGCTAGTGCAGAGAGCAAGATGCACAAAACTGAGATAAACTTGCATTGATCAAGAAGCTACTTATACATGAGTTCAACGTCTCTATCCTAACAAACTAACAAACTCTTTAGACTTACGTGACCATACTTGTGATATATGTATGGTGAAACTTGTCACCCATCTAACAACCTAGCTAACCATTAACACTTTAGTTTACTAACTTCAACACATAAAACGAGAAGAAAGAGAGGATTGATATGAAGCAGCAACTGCTAAATATTCATTGGTAAACATACAAGACAATATGCCTGCACCAGAAATAACACTAGCGTGTGTTGAAGATGGAGAAACACTTGAAGGACTACTAGAACCAGTCTGGTGCACTATCTTTTTGAAATCTGGGACTAATTTCTGAAATGACCTTTCTGCCAACAATGCCAGCATGTAACTTGTGTCATGTGTTCTATCCTTCTTTGGACGATCCTCCAGCTTTTGCTTCCCTTCACTAACTTGAGACATGGCCAAATTAAGCTGAGCAAGATGTAATCCACCTTTTTTAACAGTCCTGTTATGTTCCATCTCTTCTTAAGCCAAAAGAGTCTGCACTTCTTCAAATGTCCACTTATAATTTCTGGTAGTATTGATGGACCCAATAATGTTTTGTTTGTCACCAACTGTCCTAAAAACCAGAAGAATAATATCTTGATCAGATATACTGCCTCCTGCACCAATTAATTCTTCTTTGAGTGTATTTAATTGAGACAAATAGACTTGAACTCCTGATTTCTGCTAGAGTAAGATCTGTCGTCTTTTCCTTGACAATTGACACAACTCAAGTCCTTGAACTGTACAAACATCATTACAAACATCATGAAGATACTTCCAGGCCTCTGCAAAAGTCTTGCAAGTCTTAATTTGACGCCTCCAATTAACTGCTACCAAAGCTTTAAGGTAATTTAAAGCTTTCTGGTCTTCTGCAGGTTTGGCTATGCATCCCATTTTGATTCAAAAACACTTCCAAAACTACTAATCATAAGTAGACCTCAAAGAACTCACTCCATGAGACATAATTCGTATTATCAAGCACTGGATTGAAAGAAACTTTCATGGATCTATTCCAACCATTTCTGACCAGCAAATTTCTACAAACAAAATATTCAAATCGCCAAAGAAAGATCCTAATAAACCAGTATTGTGACAATCCTTGGTGTGAAGCCTAAATCCAGCCTCCTTGCAAAGGACTAACACAAACAACTCAAGATCTTAGGTATCTTTACCCTGATTCTTGAAATTCGGCCTGTTCTGCATTGTCTTCACAAATCTTTAAAAATCTTCAGTTATACTTATCCAAATGTAGCAAGATTTGTTGCATTGGATAGCCAAAAAGAAAACGCCTCTGATCCTTGAAGATCAGGCGAAAATTTAAAGGCATAAGAGAGATATGGAAGACGAACTTCTGTCTCTCAATTTTGGCCAAGAACTGTTCTGATACCATGAACCAGTGTTGGGAACTTGGTAAAAAGGAGAAGCGCCAAATAGGATTTGTATTTAGTAGGAGAAATACAAGGTGAACAATTCGTATCTAAGTAATGACTTTTTTAGTCATTATTGATGACGTGACATCATTTGGGCCACCGAGTTATTAGGTTAAAACTAGACCACTGAGTGATTAGGTTAGAGTAATGTTTCTAACTCTAACAGATTCTCATTCCAAAGTAATGGAAGGACCTGATCCTTGGTAGACTACACAAAATCTAGTAATGGATGTTTCCAACTATGTTTCCTGGTGTGTATTTTCAAGATTTACCTGGGTCTTCTCAAATTAAAGAAGGTTTTGAAGCCAGGGTGGATTGAGATGCCAAGCCTGATGAAGATGAAAAAGCATTGGATCATTTGAAGTCCCTGGTTGATTCTGAGATCAGATTGCAACGCAGTGAATGTAAAACGTTTATGGAAGCCTGGCAGCACCTCAAATCATCTTGTGCAGTTGCTGGTCTTACAGAACAGTCTTTGATTGAACAAGAAATGTAGAAATTGAAGCTGACAGCATGTGAAAATGTACAAGCCCATTTGTCTAAACTTAAAACATTAAAGAGCAGCTTATTGGGCAGGTGGCAATATCAGTGAACAATATTTGATAGTTCAGAATCTGCTTATTCAAGAAGAATCGGAAGACTCAATAAACTGCAACAAGCACAACTTCACTTAGGTCAAGTGAATTTAGCTGTGGCAGATTTTACCAAGGCTAAGTAGGCAGAAAAGTACAAAAAATCACATAAACCTGCTAAAGACAGATCTCATGTTACATGTCACCTGCATTACTTGTGGCAAGAAGGGGCACTTTCAAGATAGATGCCCATAGTTCACGCTGTTAGAATAGTATAATGTGATATATGTTGGACATGATTAAGTCATTGTAACTTAACGTTATAACTTAACGTTGTA
>JAANSK020283701.1:0-10867 GCA_011763485.2 Isoetes engelmannii | reverse complement strand
AGAGAGAGAGAGAAAGAGAGAGAGAGAGAGAGAGAGAGAGAGAGAGAGAGAGAGAGATAGATAGAGTTTTTTACGTCCACGGAAACCCAACAGAGTCAACGGGAAAAAAAAAGAATTTTTATTTCAATATTTACATTAGGAGGCATTGTATTGGTGAAGTCGCATCTATTGCTATGATGATGCAATTGTTGGAAGATGCAATTGCCAACATCTAGGAATAACATGAATTCCAATTTGCACTTTTGACCTTACCTATGCCTAAGAGAATTAAGTATATTTATATACCTAAAAACAGTTACCGAGTGGAGGTACAATGATGCCTAGTTTGAACATTTAATGATATTGGGTGTTTACAAACATGTTATGTAGAAGTCAAATTTTCACTCCTCTAGCTTTCTATAGACGCGTTTTTGCCTTTTTGTTCATAATGACTAGAGATGAAGTTGATGAGAGATGTGGATGACATGACCAGATTCTCATCTTGGAAAAATGTTCTCATAAACTTAATGTTCATTGATGGGCTCGCTTATGGCAAGAATATCATGCAAGAATGTGTATGGAACTAAAGTATCAAAAGCTTCATGTAGTTATGGGTGGAGATCAAACTTGTATTGAGAACATTCTTAATGGAAACAAATTGTAAATAAAAAGCATAATGCTTGCTATCTTTAGAACTAATGACAAGCTCATCCAATTATTATCAAAAGGAATCATAGAAATAATGCTTGCAATCGTTTAAAACTGATGGCAAGCTCATCCCTTTGCTCCTTGACAAATTGAAGATTATACTTAAACAAAAAAGTCATTGCAGAGACATGGATTAGCACATTTTGTACACTCTGGTATTTGCATCAACATATTCTTTAAGGAGGAGGAGGAGGAGCGACATGGCAGCATTGTCCGGACATTTGACAATCCTTTAGTTTCAAAGCCGCGTCACCTTGCAAACTTGTTGGGTTACAATGCGCCTTGCTGCTAGATGTTCTCTTGCAATGGATGAAAATCGAGAAGACTCTCCAGAATCTTATTTCGTCTACAAAAGACCCTGGTTGTTGTAAGACCCTGGTCGTTGTAAGCATAGTGGAACTCATTATTTTGAGTGGTAACATGTGTTGCATTACCAGTTTGATAGTCCAAAAATTGAGCAGCTGCAAACCACTGCATTTGCATGTCAGAGAATTGGTGTTATGCAACCTTCTCGTCAACCAAACTATCTTGTAAAATAAACAAACTCCACGCTTTTAAACAAATGGAATCCCACTAAAGCCTACATTACAAAAAGTAATATGGTATTAGGGGCTAGAATTTGCGAGTTTTTTGCACTCCCTTCTATCTCTTATGATATCCTCTGATATACTATCTGATTCCAATTAGAACTTTTATCACCCAAATATTTTTATACGCTCCACCTTCTCTTAAACGCAATTCCTCAAATTCCGCTATACCTCTCTCACAACCGTTTAGGATTTCCTGTCATCTCAAGCTCATCTCAAAATATTTTCGACAATTGCAGAAATTGAACCTCCTCCCACAGAGTTGAACCCCGCCAAACGCCCATGTGCCAACGACTGAAGGAGGACATCATTTGTGCTTTCTCATTCTTTGAACTAGTTAAGCCTACAAGAACCCCTTAACTCCTCCAATGGATAAAACATCCCCAACCCTCATGGACGTGCAAGGCCTACCTATTGCAGCAGCTAATATGGCAAGCAAGCTCCTGCTAGCAGAGGCCATCGACGCAATTCTAATATGCAGAACAAACCACACGGGAAAATTGACAAACGTTCACTGAGGAAAGTAGCAAGGTGTGAGGCAGCTACCAAACGCATCACAAGATCATGTAGCAAGCCGTTCACAAGGAAGTGCAGAGGCTCCATATCCATAACTTTGGAATCTCATGCAAGCAAGTATATGTGACATTACAACTAGGCTCACCCGCCTCACAGAGCAAATAGAGTCAGCAGTGCCAGTACTTTTTATTAAGCAGAAGGAGGATGAGAGACATTGACTTTCCAGCATTGAACTGAGCATTTAACAGCTAGATGCTTGCTTGTAAACTGCATAACATGAACATTCAGACTGGACCACGCGACAACTGAGATCGTTGGGCTTTGGATGGATCTGACCATGACATCCTGATGGTTGGACACCATAGCCCAAACCCAAGAAACATTTGAGCAGGAGATCAAGAAGCACGTAGCACGATTCTTTACGAACATTACGGATATGGTTGCCAGTATTCGATAGCCTCTTGAGGCATAATTCATGTTCTAGACAAGACAAACTCCGCGCGAGAAATTGATATAGCCCTTAGGCTTTAGAAATTGGAAGAGAACTCCTCCCTTTGTGACCTTGATACTCAAGAGTTGAAAAAGGCAGTCGCATTGCAAAGCAAAATGCTACATGCAGAGATCCATGAACAGATAGATCATTGCATGCACGAAACGCAGAAGCACGCAGTGACACTAAGAGCATATAGCAAACCACCAAGAGCTCATCTCATAGCTACATGCATTGAAGGCAGGCGTGCACACTGCAGCTACTGCCTATGTTGAACAACCCCGCACATGCCCTGCATGCCCAAAACGCCAGCCAACAGCTAGAGCACAAAAGCAAGGATAACTAGGTCCAGCCTCAAGCAGACAGTAGCCCCCCCCCCCCCCCCCCCAAATTAGCCGGCCCGCTCCCCCGGATCCACTATGGCAGTAACTCTGCAATAGAAGACATTGGATGAGCATTCAATGAACAACAGGAGCAGCGACGCAGATCTCATAATGTGATGATCAGAGGACTTCTTGAAGAGGACAATGAAGATCTTAGGGAGAAAATTCGGACACGACTTCTCTCCAGGATGAGCTTCCATGCACCGATGCACATGGCCAGGGCATCCAGATTGGGCGTTCATCGCAATGGTAAACTGCGAGTTGTAAGTTCACAGTAGCAAATTCAGTGGTCAGAGGGGCTATAAATTTGCCAGGGAGCCAAACGAAAAGGCACCTCTATCTATGTGAACTACGACCTAACACCATCACAACAGGATTTGCATCTCAAAGAGCTTGCCTGCATGAGAAGTATAAGAACTGATGGAGGTGTTGTTGCTCTGGTTCAGGGTAGGGTGAAGATTGTTTGCCCGCCTTCCCCAATGATGGTCGATGGTGTGCAAAACAAAATAGATTCCTCCTCTGCACGCAATGCCAAGGACATTACTCAAGCAATGCAAGTGCTACTCCTCAGAGTCCTTCAACTGCCACTGATGCTTGCTTATTCTCCAACCCCTCAGGGTGCCACTGCTGCTGCTTTCACAAATTCCTAGGGGACCATTGCTATTGATATCACTACTGCACATCCTACAGAGAAGTTGTGGGAAATATCAATGAGATTGGGAGTTCCGGAGGGCATGCAAAATGCAGTCTACAGACTATACGAAACCTGCTCTACCGGCACACGATCTTCGGGAAGGATTATCCATATAGCAGTATTGGGATTCGGCAAGGCTGCCCACTATCTCCTATATTCTTTGGACTGTACATTGATCAGCTGGAGATATGGCTCGCACAGCATGGAGGTGGGGGACCAAACTTGCTGACTGCATCATCCAACAACTCATATACGTGGATGGCATTGACTTTCTAGCATAACCCCAGCTAGTATGCAACAACATCTAGATGCCCTCAGTACCTTCTGCCACGTGATAACTTAACCAACACGAAGGTGCTACTTGTGCCTTCTTCAAGACATCAGAGACAACCTCGCTTCACTTACCAAGTCCAGGATGTAGAGGTGATGCAGATATACAAGTATCTGGGAGTGGAGTTCACTACAACAACATACTGGGATATTTCTATTAGGCAGCGAGCCACGATAGGTTGGAAAGCTTTCCATGCAATGCAGAACAACTACCACAAAACATAACTTTATGACTGGTCACACCAGTTGCACTTGTTCACGGTCTTGATGGAACTAATGCTTCTGTATGGGGTGAAAGTATGGGGGTCAGTGATAGCAACTGCTACTTGAGATGACTTGGAACGGGTACAGAAAGCCTTTCTGACTTGAGCACTTGGAGTCAAGCCCACAATCCCATATCAAATTCTTTTGGAAGAGACTGGGTTCCTGCTCCTTGAAAGAGCTGCTCTTGAACGTTATATCCTCTACTGTCTAAAGGTAGTAAGCATTGGAAATTTATGCTTTCAAACCTTGTCTACGCCATGGTCTTGGGCATACAACGCCTCAAATCCTACAGGAAGGAGAAGAGATCTACATGGTTCTCCAGATGGAGGAGGAGGGGGTTTCAGGAACTTTGGTGCATAAAGGTGAATAACAAGGAGCATCAGAATCACCTAAAACAATATATGGACACATGTTTCCAAAGTAGGCTTTGGGATCACAATGGTTTAGAGATGGTGAAAACATCAAACTATAAAAGGCAGATCAGCCCTACACATGCCAGCGGTCCACAACGGTACCTACTAGCACATCTGCTCATAAAGAAGCATAAAGCGATTCCCTCCATCCGCAAAGGAGCATGTGACATCCCCTGCTCATATACGATGCTCTCATTGTATAAAAATCGGAGATTCCCTCTCGTTGGCCATCATGCCAACGAAAGGCCGTCCGTGCCTGAAGTTGAATTCTTGATGGTGAGCAAGAATCCTACATAGGAGGAATGGATGTGTCATTCATCTCGTCTCCCTCGGGACCAACCTAGCATGCGGAAGCATACAACATATATACATAACAATAAAGAACATACATATCCACCTCGAAGGGTGAGAATCACCATAACATCACAACATGATCACATAACAACATAAATGACAAGGGCAAATTCTACCCAAGGCTCAGATTCAAGGTAAGACTGATGGCTTGGGGTCTCTAGAGGTCAATGCAGATATAATTCATGGCAAATGGATTTGGCTGGCATAGAACATGGTCGTTAGGTAGTCCACTCCATCCACCCCTCCTGTGCATACTTTGCATATAGAGTGATAAGTCTTGGAGCCAGGCTATAGCCTGCCGGGGGCATAGCCGAAAGGGCTATTCCTGGGTTGCATCTCCCTTGTCCCGATGAGGCAGGAGGAGATCACGCTCCTCCAGAATCTCCATGCCAATGGCAAGCGAGCTAGAGAGCCATTGCTCGTATACGACTTCAACCTCATTGAAGGTGGCCTCACCACCCAAGAGGTGTCGAGCCCATACCTTAGCCACATGCAGTGCTAAGATATTAGACCAGCCTACATTGTTCCCCAGTAGGCCTTACATGTCAGAGGGATCAACTGCCACTGGACAAGTCCTCCTTGTTAGCCGGTCTAGCCCGACCACCCACAGCACAGGCTGGCTCTTATGCACAGGCCGCAATTAATTGGAAATTAATAACATTGTTCTAGAATCATCTTCTAAACATGGCTTTTGGGTCTCTACCCCCTTTCATAATACACAAGAGGTGCGAAATAGAGATATCATCCATCATACTATAACAGAATGAATCGAAATAACAGAAATCATAGATCTAGTCTAACTAATCTAATCGACATGATTAGGGTTCGTTCGTTAATCTGGGCTACATGTCTGGGTTCTTATTCTCTAGAGATCATCTAAGACTAAGAAAAGATACTAATCCGGCCTAAAAACAGCTGTGAAGCTTGCATTGACTGATAGAATCGACATTAACCGGATCCTTGCCTGACTCCAATGCTTTGGGGCTCGACCATGCTGCTGAAACGGATGCAAATGGATGAAGATCTTGGAATCTGGCACAATGAGCTTCAGTGTTGCTGCAAGGCTGGATTATGTCTGGCACTACTTCAAATGCTCCTCTGATCACTCACAGTCGCCGCTAGAACCCAAAATGTGACTTTTAGGGTTCTTGCCCTTTTTCCCCTATGCTTTAGGGTTAGTACTTGATTGACCCACTTGGCTTCTTAGGGAACTGCCATATGGCAATTACGAGTTATATTCACATGTTATATTAACATATGCAATATAATGGTCAATAATAGTTGCATGAGTCATAAATACAATGTTATTGGACTTATGGGATCAAGTGCAACTCACATGTTATATCGACATGTTGCTAAAATATTGGCAATCATGTGTAATATAAATGGCTCATGAGTTAAATTATATTATCATGTATAATATAATGGTTCCTAATGGTTGCATGGAACAAATACATAAACAAATACATGTTAATGTATTTATATCTCGATGGAGCAATTCCTTACGATAGGTTGACATGCTAGCTATCTTGGTGGCATGCATGTGTAATATATTGACATATCCTCTGCTTGACATGTACTGATGTGGCAGTATAATATAGGTATTTATATCGTATAACATACTGGAACATCACAGAGCACATCGCCTCATAATCGAGATGGGCCCGAGAATAGCGAGAACAGAGGGTTTACCAATGCTGCCCACTAGGAGATGTAGAAAATGAGTGTCACGCTCATTACCACTGCTCAACATTTGCACCTATCCAGACTCGCTATGAGGGGTTAGTAACACCGAACCAACCGCTACATGTGATGATGAATACATTTGTAGTAGGAACATTGGCGTCATACATTCCAGAGTTATTGGATTAGTGGGCTCAATTATGCCCTTGATCACCACACAACAATATACAATGTACAATATGTATAGTTTTATCAACAAGCCTATTATTAGTAAGGTTTTTCACTCAAAAACCTTTTGAGGTGGGGGTTTTTTGGATTGCCCCTTGTTACGAGGCAATTCGTTAAGGGGAGGGTGGGTTTGGGCATCTTGAGGTTTATTTTGAGTATATCTAATCATCTAACAGCTATAATTACTAGTTCATTTACTGGTGGTGAAAAAATTCCCAGCATTTTTTAAATGTGATATTGGCAAAGGTCTTTGGCCTTGTTTTTAGCGCCGGAAATTTTTTAGGTCCACCAGTATTTTCATTTTATTTAGGAAAATACTTATACCAAGCTCGCAATGGTATTTTTTTTGAAGGACAAAAGCAAAAAGTTTATTAATCAGCTACAAGCATTACAGAATGTACATATCTCATCTGACCCTAAACGCCATGGTGTGACCGTCGTGAATAGTTTTTGTCGTATCTCTCTCCTCAGGTGTCAGAATTCAGTGATTTTTTATGCATTGGAAAGGTGATTTTAAGGGCTTTCCAACGGTTGGCTAACTAGGTACTTTTATACAATTAGCCCTGCCGGATTTTCTGCTTTAAATCTCGGCCATTATGGCGGTTCATGCTTCTTCTTCTAAAGTGGCTCTGCAGTCTTTGATTTCCCCGCTGCCAGTGCCAGGTGAGTCTATAGCAGTGCATGTTAATCCTCTGGCTCTTCCTGAGGCTCCTATGTGTGAGGAAAGGGAGTCTAGATTCAATACAAATGATTTCCCTCAGTTGCCCCCACGGGGTCATGTTTCAAACAGTCCTATTCCTTCTGTTTCTACTGCGGGTCAGGTTGCATCTTCTGGTAATGCATCTGCTCCTCCTGTTCCACCATCTTCTGCCTCACCACCTGCATTACCTTGGAGATCAATTGTCGCTGCCAATAGAAATACACGAGAGGGGTTTGGTGATTGGATTAAGAAAGATATGTCTTCTGCAGTATCTTCCGCTCGGGTCTTTGCTGCTATTGATATGATGGTTCAAAATAATAAGAAAGATATTGGTAGTTTGCTTGAAGAACTTCAGGCGAAGGAGACTCAACTCTATTTTCAATTGCCTCCTTAGGATGTCTTTTATCAAACAGAGGTATGCAGAGACACTCTAATGACATCTGGCTACAATCTTGTACAAATTGATCATGATCAGCACAAGAGATGCATCAGTAACTTGATGTCATTTGGTGTGGCGGGCCATTATACTGGAGCATTTTTGAACATTAGGAAGCTTGGATACTGGTTGACAGGCCATCTGCGCAGGATTGGTCTTCCTGCTTATCGAACCTTGAAAATGCTTGGGTAGAACTTCTTTTTAGTTATGTTTGATGATCTGTTGCTGATCAGTTGGCTGCTCGAGGTGTTGATCCTATGTGGAGTGATTACGTCTTGTACCAACTCTACTCTCCTGGCTTCTCACCTGGCAGGAGTAATGCTTTGAAGATGCCTTGTCGGTTCTCTATTCTAGGCTTCCACCTGATTTGCTTGTGCCAGACTTCCTTGTGAGCATTGCTAATGGTTTGAGTACTCACTGGGCTCATTCCATTGTTGATGGTGCTAAGATTTGTGCATCTTTGCCTTGTGGTTGAGCTCTTTCTAGCTCAATTATCCTTAATAGTGGCCCTATGTTCCTCAAATTCGATCTGCAACTACTGAATGGTCCTCAACTTCGTGATTTGTTTCTACAACTTGAATTATTTGCAAATGTTCGTGCTAAGCGGGATCGCCTTGCCAATATTCCTATTACCTCTTCACCTCTCACTTCTGTTACTCCCAGACCTGCATCCTCTCTGTCCACCTCTGGTAAAAATGTAGCAAATAAGGATGTTTTTAATTCAATATCTACTTTTAAAATGATGTTATTGCGTGCTTCGGGTAGGAACATGTTTAGCTTTATGTTGTGTCATATTAAAGCACCCGAAAGTAGGCCTGATACTAGTTGAATCCTTCTCTAGTCAAACTTTATGTGTGTTAAGTTAGATTACCATGATAATATCAAGATAACCTTCGTGGTAATCCGCTATCAATTATCAAGGTAGTCTTCATGATAATCTACTATCAATTATCAAGGTAACCTCCCTTATGCACCGTTAGTATCACAAAGGGTGATAAGGCATATTGGTATTCGAGAAACCCTTGTTAGGAAGAGAATTTTGACGTCACGTCACAAAGGCAGCATCCTGTCGGACATGTGACGGTACAGAACATTGGACTAAAGGCCCAGCAGGACCAAACGAGGGAACAAAGCCCCATCATAACAATAGTAATAACAAAATGAAAACAATATGCAACAACACAGAGGTATATACAAGAACGGGACTAGCTCCACGCAGTCCAGGGGTAGGAGGCCACTGATCCTGAATAATAACATAGCCAGCGTGATACATGGCCCACTTACGTTACAGTCGAGCCTCGCGAACTCGACGAAGTTTCCTCCTTACGTCTGCAGAGCTAGACGGGGGTGAGATCTTCTTGCAAAGAGAAGGTGGTTTCCTTCGGGTGATTACCATGATGCAGAATGTGCAGACGTGAAATAGCATCCCAAAACTGCACAAAAAGGTGACAGGGGCGGTCGGGTCATGCTGCTCCAACTCGACTAGTGGACAAGATACATGATGTCTCAATTTGCATTTCTTCAGCAAAGAAGCGGCGTGCCTTCTCAATAGCCGAACAACCACCTGCCTCAGGAAGCCCAACGATGTGTAAATTCAATGCATGCGGGTGTGACTCGCCTTCCCCATGGAGAAGGCGTGGTGGAAGTTGTCCGTGCAGAGGTGGAAGCTGGTGATGCATACGCAAGCAGTAAGTCCTCAGTCCGTGTAGCAGTGGGGGTGTTATGCTGCATATTTGTGTGGCAATGGAAGCTGATGGTGCCTACTCAGGTATTTCGGGTGCTGACGGTTGCACCGAAGGTTCAGCACTCCCCACCCGTGGGCATTCTAAACCTGGCAGAAAGTCCCTTAGGAGCTGCAACAACTGTGTCCATCGCTCTAGGGAGACAGTCAGAGACTTGCTAGCCTTCCTGCCAGCAGAATGAATAGCATACAAATGGTCCGGAGCCTAGGCGGGAAACATTGGGCCTACATGTCTAAAAGGGAGCGATCAAGTCCAATTCGAAGATGATGCTGCGGCTCGAAAAGAGGGGCAGGCAAATCTATAGGAGTAGCTTGGGCCTGGCCGTGGAGTTGGGTGCGAGAACGTGGGCTCGGAGTGTACGGGGTGGATGTGGCAACAAGGACTCCCGTGCTGTGGAATTATCTCTAGCCATTTGCACACCGAAGCGATCACTAACAGGGGGCCTACGAGCCAAGGGCCTACGAGCCATAGTGAGCAAAAAAGTAAAAATAGCAAGGGTTTTGTGCTTCTTGGAAAAATTGGCTCTAAAATCGAATTTGGGAAAGCAAATCTAGTTCTCATCCATGTGGTTCATCCCACGTGTATGGACTTGAGTGTGTTGCAATAGAAGTTGTAGAAACAGAGTCAGTCATTCATTTATATATGTATAAGGATCTGGACATTTTTCGTCCCCTCTTTAGATGTGAAAGTGTTGGAAAAAGCTGTGTAAAATGAAAGATGCACGATAACAAAAGAAATTAATGGTCTATCTGGGGAGTTGCAACACTTATTCTAGGCCATTGGACACCCAATCTCTGGATTGACTGTCTGATAAATCAGGTAGCATACATATTTACTTGTTTTGTTTGATTTCTGGCTCTTCATACTCTACTTTGGTTTCATTTGGACTTCATATCGAGACTTGCATTGTCTATGTTAAGAATTTCCTATTGTATTGTATGATTATAATTACTTATGGATTCAAGAATTGAATTAAATTGATTTCCATTGTCAACATAGACCAAATGGTCTATACGATCTACGAGAATCAAGTCCTACAATGGAAGCTCATACCACATTTTGCTTGAATAATGTTCTATGTTAGATTGATCTAGATAGTGTTTACCAGTCAACTACCATGAATTAACGCCTTACAATCAATTTCTGATGATGAATCCAATTTTTAGGTCATACCCATCCTCAAATTGATCTGGGTGGTTTAAACAGGCACTGACCAAGGTTAATTAGTTGAATTATCTTCTAATAGTGTATTATCCTCAGCTATCTAATAATGTAGTTTTTTTTAGGGCAAATTGTAAAAATACCCCTATTTATTTACAAATTTGTGAAAATGCCCCTGTTTTAGGGGTATTTTGGTTAA
>JAANSK020283690.1:0-10867 GCA_011763485.2 Isoetes engelmannii | reverse complement strand
TTTAACGCCGGGTTCTGGAGGCTTTTTTGCTTGGGAGGGACCTTGGCCGTTCTAAAAGTGCCTTGTATACGCACCCGGCAAGCTATTTCGAGCAGAATGAGAATGTACGGATTCTCAAATTAATGAATTCATGCATATTTGATAGGAGAATCGCTCAAAATTGCAAATATTGGGTATGATAAAGGTATCATGACAGGGTCTAGTTGCAGGACCTAAAACCACCATACCCGAGGTCACCGGTTCAAACCCTGGCCAATATCGATCTAGTAATGGGGACCTTAAAATTCCATTTCCTCGAGGTCACGAGTTCAAATCTGGCAAATATCGGTCTAGTAATGGGGCCTATCTGTGTTCATAGGAGGGGCGGATGGAGGTCAACCGTAGCCATTGTCTATATGCCGACCCAAGTCATTGTGATAACTCGGTCTGAACTATATAGAAGCCCTTACCGTCAGTCAACTCTCCTATGAGTCTGAGCTACTATCCTTCGAGGTAGATATTATTCTTATTATGTTATATGATGTTGTGCTTATCATATGTGTCTGCTTCGACTGATGTAGGCGCCCAATGAGGAAGGGCCAGAATGACACCGTCGTTCCTCAACTCAGTGTTCTGGCTGCCGTAGCCTCGAGTCCGACGAAGGGCCCATACGATGGGGAACTATTGGACGGGAAATATCTCGCGATGCATACGACGAGCATCATATACAATGTGAGGATCGCCACAACCATATACACATGTATAGTTTTCTAGCAAGCCTATTGCTGCGAAGGCTTTTTCCCTCAAAAACCCTTCAGGGTGAGGGTTTTTGAATCTTGGATAGTATTAGGCCAGTTGTTCTCTGTTTTTTAATTTAGGTCCCATAGGCCACTTGGTCTCTGTGGACGATAAAATCCAAGATAATTCATTTCTTATAAGGATGTCCAATGAAACAAAGGCCAACATGCTTAAAACCTTAACCGTCTCCAAGAAGTCAGACTATGATATATGGATGCATCGAAGGACAAAAAAATATGAAACATTAGATGTACTCCTGAAAAACAAGTTTTATATTTCAAATGTGGCGGGCTATCCATGTATAAGATCCAATAACTAAAATGTACCAAACAACACATACAAGCATCAAGGTCCTATAACTATGAGACCTAGAGTGTCTACATGTACAGAATAGTCCACAATGAGTGCATGTCTTTCCTTGCTAATTTGAAACAATCACCTCTTTCAGTCTATCACTTGAAACCTGATTCCTACAAAACCTGATCTCTATAAGTTATATACCAAACTAAGTGCCCAAGATGAAATAGCTAGAGTTTGCAAGGTAATAGTCTCTTGCAATTCATGGAGGAATTCAAGTATCTAAAGCTCTTGTGGAGTATTGAATATTGGAAAAGAGGGAGGCTTGCATGTGGAAACCTTACCTAGCATTGCATACCAAATAGAATAGATCTTACCTCAAACACACCCCAACCCCCCCACATGGATAAACACCATGTAAGATGGCTAAGCCATGTGGAAGAGAAGGATGTGTGCTTGAGCCCTTGGTTTTTTTCATTCGACTTATTGTATGTGTTGGTTGAATAGCCCAACCATTCATGGTATTTTATCAATGATAGCAGGCTTACGGATTAGCTAATTCATTTGTTCCATAACCATATCCTTAACCTTGGTTGTTTCTCTTCAAACTTAGATTATTATTATTTTTATTATACTTTTTTTGAAGGACGTCAAACTTTATTAAAAATCTAAGTCGAAAGACAAATACAAATGCACAGGTTGGATTAAGATCTCATAGGATAATCCTGATCCACTGAGTAAGACCATCAACTTATGCATAAGAGAGCACACTCAAATAACTCTCAAAGATCAACTATCGCTTGGCAGGAGCAAGCGAAGAACAATGGTAAGACTTAGCAATTCTAGCTTGTGCATCCTGGAGGACAGCAGCAGTAGGAGTGTCTAAGCCCTTAAAGACACACAAATTTATGCGCTTCCAGATAGACCACAACAACCACCCTGACACTAAGTGAAATGCCTGGCTACGCAACTTGTTCCAAGTATCCGGATAAATAGCAAGAGGACCTGCTGACTTGTCAATGCCACATGAAAAGGAGAAAGCAGCCAAGACCAAACAAGTTGGAGGTGATCACATAGGAAAAAACAGTGCTCAATAGTCTCATCCCTTTGCTTGCACAGTGGGCAGAATGTTGAAACTCGATGATCGAATCTGCGGACAAGCACATTCACATGAGGGCATTTATGAAGAATCTGCCACCAAAGCACAACCACCTTAGAGTGAAGTATCTTATCGCAAGCCCAAGTCCACATACGCCTCCAACTAGGAGGTGGGAGCTAAAGGGACCGCTTTGTTGATGGTGGAAGAAGATCATAATTGACAAGTAGCATATACATAGAGTTCACGATCCTACGCTCGTAAATACCATGGTGGAAAATCCACATGCACCCTTCAATAACCTCTGGAGCAATAAAAGGCAGAGTTCCAGCGACCTTTTGCCAAATAGGCTTGTCCCATCGAGTCAACAAGAACCTGGTTTGAAAGACTCCCCCAGGTCGCTAACTGGCCAGAATCATACCATGCTGCAATCGTCAAGATTCCTGCTAATCTCCAACGCATTGAGTTAATGGATGGACTGAGGCACAAAGTGGAAGATTATTTTCTAGAGGTATCCACCAACAAGGAGCATCCAACTGATGACATGCAACATGGTCAATGCGAAATAAGGTTTATAATGTCTCCCAAGACTCCAACAAGCCTTTCAAAAAAGGGAAAGCATTAGGAAAAGGGCAAAGCTAATAAAAAAGAGCCCAAGGAAGAAGCGGTTTTAATGAAGCTTTGCCAAAAGGAACCCAATGTGCAAGCGACTGCTTCACCAACAGCAACCCAGGTGAATCAACCATATCATTAAGGATCCTCTAAATGAACTTAGAAATCAGTTACTTACTTTGCAAAAGGAAGTCTGTCATACCCAAGCCACCAGCAAATTTTCGCCTAGTGCATTTAGGCCACGCAATCTTCACCACGTCATGCTCTTCATTCCCACCCCAAATAAAGTTACGGACAATGGTAACTATCACTTGAAATTTGATTGGGAAGCTAGTAGAACAGAGGCCATGGCCACTTTCCCTCTTTTTTTTCCAGGCACCAGTTGCCCTTTCAAGAGGATATGCAATCTGCAGTCTTGTCGAAGGTACACCCCATAGTGTCAGTTGAGCAACGTGCACACCTAGAATCAGACATTATCATCAATGACTTACATTTAGCTGCCTCTCTTTTAAAGAAAGACAAGTGCCCTGGCCTAGATGGTCTCCCAGTGGAATTCTTTCAAGAATATTGGAATTGGTTGGGTTGCGATCTTTATAATGTCTTTTGTGAGTTTTGCAGGTTCAGAAGTTTGGATAAGATCCTAAATACTGGCTGCATTTCTCTTATTCCCAAGTGTAAGGAGCCGAAGACAATATCTGACTGGCGCCCTATCACATTGTTGTTTT
Source organism: Isoetes engelmannii (assembly GCA_011763485.2). Taxonomy (NCBI): domain Eukaryota; kingdom Viridiplantae; phylum Streptophyta; class Lycopodiopsida; order Isoetales; family Isoetaceae; genus Isoetes; species Isoetes engelmannii. The sequence continues at coordinate 7,360 of JAANSK020283690.1, read as the reverse complement.
CCATGTATAAAATATTTGCTAAGGCCCTTGCAGACAAAGTACGTGGTCTCTTAGCTTCTTCAATATCTTCAAACTCAGATTGTATATGTGGACTGAATAACCCAACCATTCATTGGTATTCTATCACTTGATGTCCCAAAAAGCCATTGAATGCATATGTCTAACTTGAGAGAGGTTTTTATTTAGTTGCAGGATGAGGGACAAGCTTTGTTCCCTCATGAACAAGATTGATGGTAGCAGAAAGCCCTAAATGTACAAAGTGCAGCCACTTTATGACTATATTCCAGGTAGCAATTACACTGTAAAGTATCTTGAGAGACAATACTGTGGTTGTTATGTGGCATTTTGACATCCACATGTTTGTCATTATGGAAAAGTCGCAACATGGCAGCCATTTTTGGCTTACTAGTCACATGTAGTAAATACATCAATGTCACCATAGGACCACCAATGGTAGGTTAAAAGCTGTTGTTATGCAAACTAATAACTCAATGCCTGGTTAGTATAGATAATGGCCTGCACGTATTGCACGTAAGCATATGATTGCGAGCACGTGTTAAGATCTGTAGGGTAAATAGATAGGCAGTAACATGTCTAATATCTAAATACTTTAATACATATAACACATTAAAAGGTCACTAAGCTCATCTTTTTTTAAGTGTATAGGTTGGAGAAGCAAGGCGAAACATCATAATCATGGTAAAGAATGATTCATACAACAAAGGTTAATTTTATAGGCATGAGGACAACTCTAATTCCTTGCCATTTCGCTAGTTGTATATCTTCATTGGAGAGGGAATATGAATCTACAAGGCCAGTGAATAATATCTTCAAGATAAGAATCAAGATTTACTTGTTTAAATTGTTTAATGCAGTTGACATTGACAATGGAGATGTTGAAATAGTCTTATAACTCGCCTATACGTGCAGAACATAAACCCTACTCCAGAGCATTAAACCCTAGTATAAACTAAGGTAAATAAGATGACTCTGTTGGAGGCAAAGAGTAGAGCCAAATTTTTTGGCCCTCCTGATCCTGACACGGCAGAATCAGTATCTTAAAGTTTAATCCCCTGAAAACACGTTTGTTTGGGCCAGAGCTTCTTCGTCACAACTCACTTTCTAGCCTTGATCGTGGGCTTGGAGTGCGGTAGATCCCCATCCCAGCTTTCCGATCATAATGGCAGTTGCAGGTCAAGTTGGAAGGTTTTCCGCCACAGATTCCAGGTTTTATATCATTGTAGCATTTTTGAACTCAGTCCCTGATTGGGTTTCTTGATAAAATTGAGACGACTTCATGACAAGGATTTTCCTCGAGGACAATGTGATCTGAGTGAAGACTGCTGCCAAGGATTATTCTCATACTGGATCGTTTTACAGTTGTGGATATGTTGCAATGTGATCTATTTTTTAGGCACATGATTATATGCCAGGATCCCAGTTTCGGATCTGGGTGGAATTGGGGCCTTTGTAAAATGCTGCGAGATCGAGTTTCTTCTTAACCGTCGGACTTAATTTTATCTTCTTTGCTTACATAATGTTTCGCCGCTCACGAGAACTGAAGGGAGATAGCACATCCTCCTTATCGACGGAGATATCAGTCACTGGCTTATCCCATAGCATTGCTGATAGCGATGGGCAGCTTGATGAAGGCACCATCCAAGACGTGGAGTCTTCTCTCCGAGATGCTATATCCTTAAATGATGAGGTAATTTTTCTTAACTCGTTATCAGTCATTTTCTTGCTTCTTAATTCCGATTGTATTTCTTGCCCCTTCCTACTGCTATTCTACATCTATTGTCTTGAATATGGTAGATAAATTTTATGTTCTCATTCATCTACCCTGCATGTATCATAAAGTTTAGTTGCTCTGATAAAAACATGTTGCTTAATGCTCTGATAACAATATGATGCTTAATGCAGGAAGCACGTGCACTTCTTGGGAGGCTTGAATATCAAAGGGGAAATGCATATGCAGCTTTACAAGTTTTGAATGGTATTGACATGAATATGGTTGTTCCTCGTCTGGGAATGCCTACTTCTCGAAAGAAACGTCATCACAAGAGCAAGCCTAAGTCAGAGAGGCCTGCACGAGCAACTGGCCTTCTTTTTGAAGCTGTATATTTCAAAGCAAAGTCTTTACAGAAGTTAGGTCGATTAACGGGTAGGGATAATGGCTTTGTTTTATGTCAATGCCATGCTGAATAAATCAAGTTGATGTCTTTATAGCATAAGCATGTTTGTCATTTGTATGAAAATAACCAGCCAAAATGGAGTAGTTTGTTCTTTCCAAATGCGTTGGCAATTTGAATGGCTGGTATAATTAGTGCATTATGTTGTGATTGTATAGAAGCAGCATATGATCAGTTCCCACTTAAGAGCATGTTAGCTCTAACTCAAATAAATACATCATCAGCATGATATGCTGAGAGCCTAAAAATATCAATAAAAAACATTTCAAGCTAAGAAAGACTTGACACTTTTTGCAGAAGCTATACAGGTATGTGAAAGTGTTCTTGATACTATTGAAAAAACATTTCCACAAGGTGTGCCTGAGGTACAGCGTGGGGGGAAGCTACAAGAGATTCTGAACAAGATTGTTGAACTTCTACCACAATTGTGCAAAGAAGCAGGGCTCTTTCAGGAAGCAATATCTGCATATCGGCGAGCCCTACTTGGCAGATGGAATCTAGGTCCTGGGTATTCTGGACGGTTGCATCTGGATTTTGCTATGCTGTTGCTTTATGGTGGTGTGGAAGCAAAACCTTTTGCAGGATCTCATTCTCAAGGGTTATATGTCCCAAAAAGCAACATAGAAGAGGCTATTTTATTGCTATTGATACTTGTTAGGTGGAACACCCTCCAGAAGGTTCCCTTGGATCACAGGATTATTGATCATCTTTGCTTTGCTTTGTCAATCTGTGGCCAGTTTGATGTATTGGCGCAGCAATATGAGCAAGTTTTGCCTGGCACATACACTAGATCTGAACGTTGGTACAATCTTGCTCTTTGTTTTAGTGGAGCTGGTCAAAGTAAGGTTGCATTGGGTTTGCTCCAGAAGTCATTGAGTCAGTCACAAAAGCCTAACGATGTACCGTCTCTTTTGTTGGCGACCAAACTTTGTACAGAAGACAATAAGCTTGGCTCTGAAGGAGTGGCATATAGTCTCAGGGCAATTGACAAAGCAGATTCTAATTTTGAATATCTAAAGGCTCGGGCATACCATTTGTATGGAGTCTCTTTAAGATTTCATCGAAGATTTGCATTGTCAGATGCTGAAAGAATGAAGCTGTGTGAAGAGGCTCTGCATGCACTGCAAGAAGCTAATCGTCTGGAAAAGGATGATCCACAAATTATTATGGACCTTGGATTGGAATATGCAGATCAAGGAAACCTCAATGCAGCCCTTGACTGTTCAAAGAAGTATCTTGAGTTAATCAGCGGAGCATCAATAAAGGGATGGAGATTTCTGGCTCTTGTTCTGTCTGCACAGAAAAGGCATTTAGAGGCTGAGACAGTGGTAGATGCTGCCTTGGATGAAACAGAGAAATGGGAACAAGGGCTTCTTCTTCGCACCAAAGCAAAGCTACAGATTGCCCAGGGAAAAATGATGCAAGCAATGGAGACATATAAATTGCTTCTTACGCTCATTCAAACTCAAAGAAAGAGTGTTGGCAAGACAGATGCCAAGAGAAAGGTACCTAACAGTGCTAACCCTTTTTCTTTTAGGACATGTTCCATTGATTTAAATGCTAACCATGTTTTCTGCAGACAAGAAATGAAACATCTGAGGTTAGTGTATGGCAAGATCTGGCTGCAGTCTATATCACGCTTTCACAGTGTCATGATGCAGAAATTTGTCTTGAGAAAGCTCAAGCCCTCAATCCACTCTCTGCAGTTACCTGGAACTCATATGGTATGCTTACCTGAAGCATCGTGCATGTGTGTGATACAGTTTGATGTTCTTTTCATTTTCAACCCTCCTTTACGTTCAGATGCATTGTTTCATAAATGCCTAGATGCATTGTTTCATAAAGGCCTATTCTTCACTGGAAAAGTTGTATCGACTTTGAACTTGTAGAGTTATCAGATTCTACTACACGACACTTATACCCTTTTTGGTTCCCCAAGTAGTATAGTTATAAGAATACCATACTACTATCATCTCACTGTTGTTTGGTTTCATCTTTCTTCTAGGTGTCTTATGTGAATCCCGTCAGCAGATTGAGGAAGCATTAAATGCTTATAACAATGCAGTCATCCTGGATCCCGAGAATGTACAGGCAAAGGTGTCTATGGGAGCATTATTGCACAGTATTGGAAAAGACTTTCTGCCTGCAGCAAGAAGTTTTTTGAAAGATGCCCTTCATTTGGAACCAGGAAATTATGCTGCTTGGTATCACCTTGGTATTGTTCATGAAGAAGAGGGGCAACTATCTGAGGCAGTTGAATGTTTCCAGGCATCTATTTTACTGGAAAAAAGGTCTCCAGTGGAAAGGTTTTTAGCAATCTCTGATGAATATCCATGAGTCCTTACTTTGGACTTCGTCAATGAGATGCCTAAAATAATTGGAATCTCTTCTGAAGGTCGATTCATAAGCATATTAGTTCAAGATATATTGAAAATAAGAATTGCCATGAAATTCATTGGTCCAATGAAGGCCTTTAAACGGGAATACCTTTATGGTGTTTACCTGCAGGCTGGAGGAAAATTCAAATGTAGAGGTGGAGATTGGTCTTCCTTTCCAAGGCAGTATTAAGAAGCTTGTTCAAGTAGCTCTTAGTGCCCAGTGGTAAGTAAAAGAAGATGAGGATGTGTTGATATGATGCAAGAGAGTAGTCTTCTTGAGTATTGAGATCTTGTGACAGATAGTTTTGTAAATCATTCTTTACACAACAATATACTGATGCAAAAAATCAAAATGTTGCCATGGTACAAACGAACACTTGGGCAACAAAATTTGATATTATTTCCAACACAGCATACCATTAGACTACAGAAATTAATGTGCTTCCAATGCTTCAGCTTGGTTGCTCTTGTTCTTGCTCTTCGTAGAAGAATCTAATATAGAGAAGTACTTTGGCATAGCATTTGTAATGAACATGCTATGCAGCTCTTCCCATCTTGAGATGTCATGGATGCGGAATAATTGTTTTAGGGTCATGGTTTTGAATAACGTAAGTTTTATTAATCAGAAAAAATAGAAAATACACCAAGGATTACAAACTTTGTGAAGCAACGAGATAGTGTTTTCAAATACAATCTCTTGCACCCGGTTCAAAAAGAGAAGCATGCATATGCCATCGAATATCTTGGCTTGGGCAACAAAAACAATTTGAGAAGCATGCATATGCCATCGAATATCTTGGCTTGGGCAACAAAAACAATGCCATGAGAAGAGGGGCACCATGGAAGATATGGTGTCTACAAATCCGTAACACCAATAATCTCATAAAACACTGTTTCTACATTGGCTAACGAGGGATACCTATTGCGTTGCTGTGCATTCATTGGCTCCCGATTTGGGGTTCTATTCCAAAGGGGGTATTAGGCTCATGAAATAACGTGATGGGAATCAATATGAGGACAAGAATAGATCTTATGTCCGCGAGACGCAGCTAGATGAAGACTATAACTCTGATTCGGATCTTTACCAGGTAGCAAAGAATTTATGTGTTAAAAATCCCTTATATCCGCCATTTGTATGAATGGATACGAAACAATGTTAATACTAGCTTGCATAAGCTTTATCTAATCGATCAACTTAGCCAAGCTACGGGCTTTAAAGCATCTTCGTTTTTGGATGATTATATACTGCTTTTCTATTGTCCAGACTAATCTGGCCCATCATGGGAAGGTTTTCTATGTAGTCTTTGATTCTGTTGTAAAAACCTTTCATTGTTTTTGTTGTGGTTCTTTATTCTGTTTAATACTTCCTCTTTAGATGCACTTTGGGCAAAAGCCTACATTGGGTGAAGGGCTATACGCTGGAAAAACCCAATGTACCTTTTGGCCCTTGCTTTGTTACTATTTTCATGCTAATGGAGTATTGATTGGCTGCAGGTACGGGTTTTTCCCTCTCAATGTTGTATTGTTCGTCTACTGAGGATGGGATAACGAAGATTTAAAAACTTCTAGCTTGGAGGGTCTGCTATACACAGGGATCCTAATATACTTTCAATACTTCTATAAGTCTAATGTAAGTTGTATCGCTACATCTTAGACTATCAAAATCACAGTACTTCTAGTTTTGGAAAACACAAAACAGAAATTTTGGATATAGGGTATTACTGTGGCTGTAATTTCTCTCTAAAATTTGTGGTGGCATAATGGCTGAACGTAATATACACATATGGGTAAGTAATGTAATGGAATAGTGGCTTGGACTGTCTTTCTACTCTCAGGTCATGATCAATCGTTATGTTCATGAAAAATAACTTCCTTTTTCGAAATTTATGAATACATTATATCTTTATATGGTCCAGCGTACCATGTAAGCATGTCGAAGTCATACTGGCTCTGTACTTATGAATCTGCTACCTTATTAACATGGAGTATATATGAAAACTTGATTTTCCTTAAGAGATCGTCACATTTTTGAAAGTTGCAGGTTGGCATATTTTAAGTATGCATAAAGGAAACCTTGACTTATAATTCTTGGAAGGCATAATGTATGATATATGATTGAATCAATACGTGAATAAGGGATAGTGTTTGAATAATAGAGGTAACTCTGGTCTCGATATGATAGGAACACAATAAAAAGATAAAAGCTGGTAAGCACAAGTTACTCAACATATATGCAGCCTAAGATAAATTTGCTGAAATGAATTTGGTGCTTTTCTTGAAGATGGTAACATAGTAGTACAATCTAGGAACAATATGATTTGATAAAAGATTCTTTTTAAGGCCATAGGGGTTATGGTCATATGGACCTTCTATATTAAATGATTATGATCGGTTACAAAGGTTATTATAGAAGTGGCCATTTGGTTCATCTGAACAAAATCTTTGTACTCAGGTCTGATGAAATAGTAAATTTAACTCATTCTCAAGTAGTTTATAAGGTGGCAGTGAACTTAAGCATGTCTTCAGGACAGAGAATCTGTGTTAATGAAGCAAATATTAACTTAATGGCAAAAGTGGGATACACTGACGGACCTGCTCAGCCGTCGACCTAATATCGAGGCTCTGGTCCCTTTCCCGGGCAAAATAAAGGTAGGGGAAAATGGGTTATAATTATGATGGTTGGTCCGGTAGCCATAGCTCAAAAGAAGAACAAGAGGCGCCTAAGTTTGATGAGGAACGTGAGTTTTTGGAATATCGGATTTGCCACAAGCTGAACAATTTAAGCATGAA
>JAANSK020283679.1:0-10868 GCA_011763485.2 Isoetes engelmannii | reverse complement strand
TCCAATGAGTGTGAAAAGATAGTACCTGGAATGTTAGACAAGTGTAGACAATGTTAGTTTGCAAACTATTAAAGTAGGCTCGATAATACTAGATTGGATAAGTTTTGGGCACTAGCTCTTCTCGTTAGTTTTGTAAGTGGAGTCGAGACAAATTGCCCTGCCCTTCCCAAATCTCAGCAAGGCACCCCTCTGGATTGGGGTCATAACCCCAAGCTGGAACTCATCACCATGCTCGTAGTGGAATACACTATCTAGATGTTGTTGGATCCACATATGAACGCTTGTTGGCTGATCATGCAACTTCCAAACATTTCGGGCCACACACTTGTTAATGTTGTATATATCATGCATCTTCAGCATGTCATCCCTGGAGAGCCCATCCAGCCCAACAATATCTTTCTTCAGGTCCACCCGTACCTGGTGGATGTTCATAACCATTCTAGGTGTCAAGTAACGCACTAGCTTCTGCTTTATCCATTCCTTCTTCTCGGCAGATAGCCAGGGTGCTAGACGCCACCGCAGTCCCTTCTCGACTGCCAAGGCTTTACCATGGCAGATTGCACCTTCCAGTTAACATGATCCCATTTGTGGAAGGTTATCTATGTGCAGCCGGGTAGAAGGTAGAGCTGTTTCAAACTAAAATGGCATTGGCAACCCCTTCTTTTGCTCTCCCCCCTTTCTACCCTTTTCCTTCTTTTCCCGGGAGGGGGACGTTGATCCCCCACCACATATGTGATTTCGGAGTTGTCCTCTGGGCTATAGGAACACCATAACCTATGTTCAGAAAGCAAAATCACTCATTCCTGCATTAAATTGGCATTATAATCATCGGGGATATGCATACCTTTTTAGAGACAGATAAGAACCTTTGCCCGGTTTGGATAGCACTGTGTTGGTTTGAGAGCTTCTTATGTAGAAATCGCAAGCTGCTTCTCCACAGTTTTTCTCCCCATCCATTAAATCCACAACCCGCGCGATTGGAATGTGGGTAACCCACACCAATTGAGTTCCTCCACCTAGTAGAGGAGGAACCTGATGCTCGTGCATCACCCAGGGTAGTCGGGTGTGGTCAAAGGGCCCAGGCGTCGGATCTGTTTGCCAAATTCCTGCCTGCACCTGCGAGAATGATCCTAAATAGTATTTTGCATTCTCAAACGGTTTATCAAGGGCACCTACCTCTTCAATCCTCTCATCGAGGTCCATACAAGGCTCCAATGGGTTTTAATCGAACGCGGGTTGGACGCTCCACCTGATTCGTTCGCCTGTCTTAGCTCCAAAGAACTCCCCATTCTAACTCCGGCATGGCCCAAATTCGGGCTGTGATTCCCTGGGGTGGTAATGACCGGCACGTGACATCACCGCATTAGCCGAATTCAAAAAGTTCAAAAAAGTGCACTTTGTGATTCTACGGCGTGGAATAGGTCCATGGGATATTCCATCGCGGGGAATCTGCAAGGCTGTGATTCCTTCGGAAGGAATCGCCGCGGAGGACATTCCTTACCGAAGAATCACCATTGTTGATTCCACGGCGGAGGATTTCAGAGTTGGATATTCCACGGGAAGGGATAGAGTTAGGGTTGATTCCGTCCTGGAGAATAGCCGGGGTGTGATTCCTCCCGGTGGAATGTCCATCCGGTGATTCCGCGGCCCGGGATCTCAGGCCTTGTGATTCCGTCGAACGGGAGCTCACCTTGGTGATTCCGTCAGGCGGAATCGTGCCGTGGTGATTCCGCCAGAAGGGATCGAAGAATGGTGATTCCATCCCGCAGTAGATTTTGGACGGCCAGGATCCGCCGGGGGAACGGATGGCTGGGATGTGGCAGAGGGGTTCTGACAGTGTCAGAACCCAAACGGAGCCGGCAGAACGGGTTCCGTCCGAGAGGAGGTAGTGATTCTGCGGGAAGGTAGGATTTGCGAAGGTATCACTGAAACTAGGGTAAGTATATTTTCACCCCCCAAACACTATTAATAGAGGAGATCAAGACCCATGGGTTCTGCACCCTTCTGTTTAGCCAAACAAGTTTGTGAAATCGTTACAGAAGCTTAAGGCCTAAGGGGCTACTTCCCATATCTACCAAGTGGGAACTAGTGATCACAGAGGAAAACCTTAAAAGTATATGGAGAAATGCTTGGTTGAATTATCTCCCCCCACACATTAACACTTTCCTTTGGCAAGTGATCCACAGGGTTCCAAGGGTCAATCAACTGGTATCAAAATGGGATAATAATGTCAGCCCACTGTGCCTCATGTGCGAGGCTGAAGAGGAGTCCATAGAACATTGCTTGGTGGAATGTGAGATGCTACAGGTAGTATGGGCATGGAGTCTGGATAGGTTCGATTACCCTTTAGGGACCAAGGAATTGTTGTTGTGAATCCTCCCCCTAGAATGGTGCCACATTAAGAAGAAGGCCTTTCATATTGCCAGGGCTTGGACTATCTGGTCAGTATGGAAAAGAAGGAATGCGTTAATCTTTGATCAGGATCAAGCGGACATATCACCAAATCAGCTTCTTCATATGGTACTAGAAAAGGTCAAGAAATTTCAAGCTAGTGTTTGAAAGTGAAGAAGTAAATGTAGAAATATGGGGAACCTATCTAAACCTACTCTAGGCTGGAAAAGAGAATAGTACAATGGAGTCACGTAGCTATCCTCATCTCATATTCGCAGATGGGTGCACCCCTGCCAAGTGGATTTGTATTGTTCTCTTAAAGTAAATACAACTTATTTTTTATCCCTAAAAAAAAAAAAAAAATACTTTCGGGTTGCATAGAGGAACATGGAAAAACACTTTCGAGCCGCAGAGGGCGACCCCATGTGCAGCACTTGTTTTTTTTTCCCCTTGGGTGGTTAGAAACTGGCCCTAGAAGAACCCTGTTAAAACCCTTTTTTTTTTTAGGAAACTGGTCCTAGAAGAACCCTGTTAAAACCCATACAACAGAGGGTCCAATAGGATGGGTCGTTTAAGTATTATTCCGGCGGCCCTCCTGAGGCGCAGATGCGCCCTTGAAGGTTCTTTCCCACATAAAAGATCCTCATTGTCTTGGCCCTGCTCTAATTATGGAGTTCGTCACCTTGGCTCAGCTACTGCAGCAGCTCAGGATGAACAAGACCGGGAGCCCTGGAGGGATGCCATTGAACATATTAGAAACATTGGTATATCTGCTCATATTGATTCTGGCAAGACCACTTTGACAGAACGCATTTTATTCTATACTGGAAGAATCAATTCGATACACGAAGTTAGAGGCAAGGATGGTGTTGGTGCGAAAATGGACTCCATGGATTTGGAGAGGGAGAAGGGTATTACCATTCAGTCAGCTGCTACTTCCTGTACGTGGGGGAGTCATCAGGTTTGTGTTTTTCCGTTCTCTTGTTTATTTATAGGAATCAATGTGGTTCATTTTTCTTGATCTATACCTGAAATTACTGTTTGGGAGCAGATTAATATCATTGATACCCCAGGCCATGTTGATTTTACAATTGAAGTTGAAAGAGCATTGCGTGTACTGGATGGAGCAATCCTTGTACTTTGCAGTGTGGGAGGAGTTCAGAGCCAGTCTATTACAGTAGATCGTCAGATGCGAAGATATGATGTTCCACGCCTTGCATTTATTAACAAGTTAGATCGTGCTGGAGCTGATCCTTGGAAGGTTATTGGTCAGGTACAGTTGTCTATTACATAAGCTTTAACGTTTTTTGTAGTATTTCTTGTAAGATACTTTGCTGCAATTTTAATTTCTCAAAACCAGGCCAGAAAGTTAAAGGGTGCATTTCTGTCTTTTATATTGTAGTCGGTAAACCTTTTCGCGATGTAAGACCTATTCAGAGTTTAATTTAGAACATAAATAGTAAATACTGAATAAGATATGGTTTGACAGGTTAAAGATAAACTACGTCATAATTGTGCTGCTGTACAAATACCAATTGGGCTGGAAAGTGATCTTCAAGGCCTCATAGACCTAATCGAAAATAAAGCTTTTTACTTTCAGGGCGTTCACGGGTTTGTTTCAGATCTTTCTGTGATAAATAATTTAAGGACATTAACTAAGTCTTTTTTTTACACTTTAACTAACCACATGGACACATTGTGGTTATAGAGAGAAAATAGTTCCAGCTGAAATTCCCTCAACTTTAATGGAGACTGTTGCACAGAGGAGAAAGGAGCTTATTGAAGCTGTATCTGAGGTCGATGATGAGTTGGCTGAGCATTTTCTTAGTGATGAGCCCATTTCTGCAGATGTGCTTGCGGTGAGACAAGGATATTCTTATTGCATGCTTTTATTATGACATTCGTGTTAAATTCTTTTGTTATGTATTCTTAACTGGGTTTTCAGGCTGCTGTAAGGAGAGCAACCATATCTCTGAAGTTCATCCCAGTGTTTATGGGCAGTGCATTTAAAAACAAGGCAACACTACCTCGGCCCCTTCTTTGTTTCAAAAAGTTGTTGTAAATCACACGTTACTTTACTCTATTTTAATGTTTATTTGATTAGCATGTATCCATTATGTCACCACTTTTATTTTCTAGAATCAATCTCATCGGGTTATTTACATCATTGGATGAAACAGGGTGTACAGCTGCTTCTGGATGGAGTAGTGAGATATTTACCTTGTCCAATTGAAGTTAAAAATTCTGCGCTTGATCAAAACAAGAAGGAAGAGAAGGTTATCTTTCATGACCCTAAGATTAACAGATATAAACTTCATGTTGTATGAAAATTAGATTTAAACTAAAAGAGGTTGTGGTAGTTCCTTTCCTTACCATTGTCACGATGCATGTATATTTTCAAGAGCATAATATGGATATCTGGTGTTTCCCGTCTCACATCGTGAGCGTATAATTTTACAGGTAGCCCTATCTGGTTCTCCCACTGGGCCGCTTGTTGCACTAGCTTTCAAGCTCGAGGAAGGCCGCTTTGGTCAACTCACATACCTACGGTTTGTGGATTCTCTTTTCAGTTTCTTTCTTGTTAGTTTTGCTTTTTCCTCCCTGTTCTAAATCAAAGCTACAGGATATACCAGGGAACCATGAGGCGTGGTGATATGATAATAAATGCAACTACTGGGAAGAAGCTGAAGGTAGCCTTGTGATTAAAACCTTTCCCTGTGATGTGATATTAGCACTTGTTTTATTCATGTTTTATGCTCTTAAATTATTCTTCAAACTCGATGCGCTGCAGCATGTGTTCATGATCACATGGCTTGGATATCTAATAAAAAAAGCTTGTGAATTAGCACATAACCTCATCTGATCTTTGGTTAATGGGACGAGAGATAGGCAAAAGATGCTGGGTCAAAAGCTCAATCTAAGTATGGGATATGCAAAGGAAGAAGCTAAGTTCAAATGGCCAGTTCCATATGCGAAAGAAAAGCATTGGGGCTTGCAGTGGTGTCTTGTTAACTTTCCAAGAATGATCGATGAATATAGGCTATGAAAACTAAGGGATTCCTAGACAGAAACAACGGAATGCATATTGAAGATTTGTACTAAGGGATTCCTAGACAGAAACAACGGAATGCATATTGAAGATTTGTACTTGTATTTTGTTTGGGTTGCACCTGTCAATAACAATCTTAGGTTTCTCTTTGGAATACCTTATTATTAATCGCTGACGCTTTTCTCAGGTTCCCAGATTGGTACGTATGCATGCTGATGACATGGAGGTAATAAGCCTGAATTATGCCTAAAGAAACTCTCATTTGGATCTTATAATACGGAGATGATAGAAATATTTACCACTTCCGTTTTGAATGTAGGATATTCAAGAGGCTCCAGCAGGGGAAATTGTAGCTGTTTTTGGTGTAGAATGTGCATCAGGTACCGTTAGGAAGCACTTTTTTGAAATCGAAAGTTTCTGCTTTCAAAGATTTGGCCTAAAATCTTGGATAAGCTCTGAATGTGCTCCACATGCAGGAGACACTTTTACTGATTCTTCAATCCGGTACACTATGACATCGATGAACGTGCCGGATCCTGTGATGTCACTTGCTATAACAACGGCTGCTAAGGATGCTGGAACACAGGTCTGATGCTATGTATTTTATAAAGAGAGAGCATGCAAAGTTACTAGGAAACTAAGTTACATCTCTCACAGTATGAAACTAAACCTTAATCTACATATATGACGTGAGGCCCACCTACGGCCTACCTATGTCAGGTCATCTTATAGCTATATAGCTATCTATCGTTCACACATATACTTCACTTTATCTATTTATCTATCTGAGCATATTCTTTCTCATCAAACACATATGTTGTCAGAGCCTTATCTGCAAGTGATGAGAGAGAGGCTTTTTTTATCTTCAGAAGCATAGTTTTTGCAAAGGAGCAGTATCTAGGTCGGATCCATCAGAATGGTCTTCTCAGCAAGTTTCAGCTCCAGCAGGCGAGTATTATTCTAGATTCTTGAAGAAATTGGGAGAAGTCAGACTTATCTTGGATAGTCTAACTTTTCTGGTTGATTCATACAAGTCTCTTCAATGAGTGGCGGATTCACGATGAATCAAGATTAGGGCAACTAGATCTGATAAACCTATGGTAATCTATGGTAAATTTGTCACATTTCTGGTAAGTCCAGGCCCGGTTTAATTTCTGTGGGTGAGATTTGAGACCATTGGCTAAGATTATACAAATTTAAGCTAGTTTTGCTTAATTTAACTTAAGTTTGAGTTGATCTGTCCATCACTCAGTTGGGTCTGTCTAGATTTGAGTTGATCTACATTACTATAAGCAATGTTGGATCCATGGAATTTAAATCCTAAACCCCAACTTGATGGCACAAATTTCAAGGAAGGAAAGCATTCTTCAACATACATCTTGGATTATTTAAAGTCAAGGCTGTAATTTAAACAAGGATGGTCTGCCTCAATTGATGTTAAATCTGCCTTGAGTGATGATTACCTACTCATGCTTTGCATCACTTATATCAGACGTCAGCTTGCTGGACTTACAACATTTCAAGAAGCTTGGGATAGACGTATACATTGAAAGAATTAGTAAGAATCAAATACTTCAAGGAGCAAATGGAGGAACTCACCATTGAGGAATGTAACGCAGCTGCAGGAAAATCAAGCATTCAAAGAGAAATTTATTTCTGCAGGAGGATGAAGATATCACTCTTATCATGTGCATAGTATTCAAACTCTAAAGGGGGTAAACGTGCCCCTTTCATCATGTTCAAATTGTATTGCTAGAAGCAGTTAAAAATTCCAGAAATATATAACCAACAGTTGAATATGCCAAAGCACATAAAGATAAGGTGAAAGTTGCTGAAGAAAGCATTGGATCTACCTTATCTTTTGCTGAAAAGCGAGCTCAATCGAGTTGCCGACACTGTGGAGTAAAGGGTCACAACAGGTTCCAGCGTGCCGATAAAAAGGTGAAACTGATACTTCTGCAAGTATAAATGGTAAAACTGTAGGTATATCAGGAGTTGCATTATCAGGTCTTTTCAGAGAAGGATACCTTAATATGACTGCAGATCACATCTTACCTCTTAGTCTGAAATATTTTTTCATGGATTCAGGAGCTTCTCAGCATACTGTCACCACACCACCACCTCTTTCTAGTCCTACACATGATAAATCTGTTTTAGTGACAGTAGCAAATGCAGACATCCTGCGATCACAATGTGAAGGAATTATCGATCTGCAGCAGGAGAAAGGAGTATGTCCCATCACGTAAGTCTTTTATGGCCTTGATGTTGCAGCAGATTTATTATCGCCTTTACATTTGACAAAGGCGGTAAGACTGACATATTTGGTGAAGCCTCTTAATGACCCAAAGCCTCACAGATTACCTAAACCATGCACCCATTCGCCTTCGGTAACCCTTTGTCCTAATCAAGGGTTGCCGACTTAGCAAATCAGAAGTCCTTAATTAGGAATCAACCGTTTTGCAAGCTAAAGACATAGAAAAGATGCAATTTGCAGAAGTTATTTCCATGAGTGACTTCTTATGTAGGTAATCTTTTTAAAACATATTGAAACTGTTAATAACTCGAATCTTGCTGTTCAGTTCCTAATACAGCATTACCATGGTTGAAGGAAAGATGTATCTAACCGATTCAATTCGTTGGAAGTTAGCTTCACAGGACACATGAATAAGGGGGGTTTGTATACTGCTGATGGCACACCTCAAGTACAAGCTTCAGCATATATAGCAGCAGACGTGCATCTCAAAGAATTATGGTGTTAGCCATGTTGGAGGAAGAGCCATTGGAGGATTAGCCAACTTAGGAACAGTGAAAGGCTCAACATCTCAAGATGGAATCCTTGGAGTGCTTGCATGTCATAGGTTCCAAGAGTTCCGTTCATACGTTGAAGCAGAATTTGGCACATCACCTAAAGCTGTCAGGAGGACAGATAATGGAAAAGAATTCAAGAATAAAAAGTATGATAACTACTCACATGGTTAAAAGAGAGGTAACAGTGTCATATAGCCATGTCCAAAATGGGGTGGCAGAAAGGAAGAATCAAGTACTTCTAAGGATTTCTGGATTTGTGGCGTATTCTGCCGTATACCACAAGAAAAGCAAAGAAGTATGGTACATCACAGGGTAGTTAAGTACAATTTTCCAGAACCAAGCAAATATTCAGCTCATGAAGTGTAGACTTTGTGGAAAGTGCCTCATATTATGATGAGTCATTTCTACAAAAGGAATTTCATATCAGCATCTATTGCACAAAACACTATTTGTGAAACAGATAAACCAGCAAACATTCTCATTGAGCATGAAAACTTACCTCCAGATTCAGAGTCTTCCAGGAGATGAGGAAAACACATATAATGCAGAGATACAAGTTTCTCATGATCATTTTACCATGGAAAATGCATGCTTATCACTCTGCCTTGTAGTTTAACAGTCTGCAGGAGGAATATAAGTTTGATATTTGTAAACTTTGTTGTTGAAAATTGAGACAAAACATTATGCGAGGAGAAAGAAAACCCTTTATTTAAGAGCTAAACTACTGCAATAGCACAAAAATAAAGATTTAAATTTGATTAAGGCTCAGCAGTGCATTGAACAATGCATGTCTTCTTTGACAACTTTAACAATTGAACTTACTACAATAGCACAACATTGAAAGGTTCAAACTCATTAAGGCTCGGTACTGCATACTGAACAGAGCAGGTTCTTAAGAACACTTCAGCTGGCCATCCACAAGTAGGTTTGATTTGATCATTTTCTGAAATCCCAGTTCCAGTCATATAGGAAATTCTAGATGTTATGTGCTTGAACAATAAGTGAGAAAGAAGATGCGCAGATAGATAAAAATAGATGATGTAAACTATATGTGAGAACAATAGTTAGCTATATAGCTATGAAGTGACATGGCATAGGTAGTGTAGGTTGCATGCATGCAGCTTTAAAGACTGCTTCATCTGCTGAAGCATGGATACAGCCAGAGGCTTGGTCATATCATCAGCCATTTGCTTTCTTGTAGCACTGTACTGCAGATTTTATGATACTGTTGTGAGATTACTCTCATAAAGCATAACCGAGCATCCAAGTGCTTTGTTAAGGGATGATACTTCGATCTTTAGCCAAGGCTGTTGCCCCAGAGTCATCCACTAACATGCTGACTGTTGGAATGTTGGAGTATGTGTAATGAGCACATATGAAGAATGACTCAGTGGAGAGTGCCGAAAGCCATCAAAGGGCCAGTAGCTCAGTGGTAGAGTACTTGGCTTGCAAGCAAAAGGTCCTGGGTTCGATCCCCAGCCTGTCCACCCAATCATAGGAGGCTCCATTTCTCAATTTGGTATCAGAGCCAAGGTTCAATTCCTTGTGGCAACATTGGTGTGTTCCACATGCTTGAGGGCAAGCATCTCCATCTCGAGGAGGGGGGAGGGAGGCACTGACTTTTTCGACTAATACTCTAATCTTGAAAAAACTTTAGCATCCATGCCACTTCTTGGAAATCTGGGCCAATCTTCTAAGCTTCAGTAGTCTTTAGGCTAACAATAACTGCTTTTTGGAGGCCCACAGAATTGGACTTTTGCCAAAGAATGGGGAATTTTCTTCAAATTTTTTATTTGGTGTAAATGGACTAATGGGGAATTTACTGCAGTTTTCTAAGGCTTTGAACCGATTTCAAAGAGAAGATCCAACATTTCGGGTGAGCCTTGATGCTGAGAGTGGTCAGGTAAATATTCTTTAGTAAGATATTTGGTATGTTATAGAGCCTTATGGGTGCTGACTAGCAAAGTAACATATAGACTATTATATCGGGAATGGGAGAGCTGCATTTAGATATATATGTTGAGAGAATTCGAAGAGAATACAAGGTATGAATTAATCAAAAACTCTTATTAGCAGATTGCCCTTCTTTCTTACAACCTTAATGCCAGGTTGATACTATTGTTGGAAAGCCACAAGTAAATTTTAGGGAGACAATTACAAAAAGATCAGACTTCAATTATTTGCATAAAAAGCAAAGTGGAGGTCAAGGTCAATATGGTCGGGTTGAAGGGTAAATGATTCTTCTCTATGATGCTGCAAACTGAAACCAAACAGTCGAAGAAAATTTTGGTTGTTCATATACGTACTGTCTGTTTATATATTCTCAGGTATATTGAACCACTTCCCGAGGGTCACGGAAAGAAATTTGTATTCGAAAACGAAATGATTGGTCAATGTATTCCTAATCAGTTTATACCTGCTATTGAGAAAGGTTTTGTAGAGGCGTGCAATTCGTAAGTGGTCTAAATCTGAACCACAGTCTCAGTAGAATGTAACATGGTTATCAAATTAATGGTTGGATCTGGATGTTACAGTGGCTCTCTCATTGGTCATCCTGTTGAGAATGTGCGAATAGTCTTGATAGATGGTGCTGCTCATGCTGTAGATTCCAGTGAGCTTG
>JAANSK020283668.1:0-10868 GCA_011763485.2 Isoetes engelmannii | reverse complement strand
TGCAACTCCACATGCCAAACATCTGGATGATTTCGTGATTTATGATGGTGGAGGAAGCGTTTCAATTGAGCAAGTTCAATATGAAGGCGACCCCATTGATGAGAATTTTGAAAAGCCTAGATACTATATAGCTACACTATTTATGGCCTTGCTTCAGAGAGCCATACATGGAAAGTGGAATTAGAACTTACCCATGACGGTCCGCGACTGAAGCCTCTGCGGCTGAAGGCTCCCTTGGTGGCATGAGAGCATCAACTTGCCTCCTGGCCATCTTCAAACCCCGATCACCAGCCAGCATACGATCGAGCAAGTGCGCCTAGAAGGAGGAAAAAAACACTAACAACAAGAAGGCCAGCTGCTTGGTTTATATACTCAAAATTCATAGACGTTGCATGCGACGTCAGTCAACGGTCGCCTCTGACACGTCATGACAGACTCGGACGCCACGTCACGTGTCCGTTGGCCACGTCCTCCACGTCGCATGCGACCTGACGTCGTGGCCAGCGGACATGTGCCAGAGTGGATGCCACGTCAGATAAGCTTTGCCACGTCCTCCACGTCGCATGCGACCTGACATCGTGGCTAGCGGACCAAGTGCCAGAGTGGATGCCACGTCAGATAAGCTTTGCCACGTCGTCGACGTCGCATGCGACCTGACGTCGTGGCCAACAGACACGTTCCAGAGTGGAGGCCACGTCAGAATAAGCTCTGCCACGTCATGCACCGCTGGCCATGTTATCCACGTCGCATGCGATGCGACGTCGGCAAATAAACGCTTGGCGACGTGGGTTTGGCAATGTGGTCGCAGATGTCGGCCACCCGTCGCCTCCACATCGTGTCTCAGTCCAGGTGACGTCCGGGGACGTCGCGTGCGACGTCTCTGCAATGCCGCATTGCGGGTCGCGATGTCTGTGCGACCCGGCGTTGCAATTTGCAATGCGACGTCGCATAGACGTGGTGAGTCGACGTCGCGGGATACCCTATTTTCTTGTAGTGTTAAACCGCCACACCCGAGGTCACGGGTTCAAACCTGGACAATATCAGTCTAGTAATGGGGACCTAAAAATCCGTTGCCCGGAGGCCACGTGTTCATGTATGACCAACCGATCCTATGGTAGAGACCTTAAACCTGCCATATGTACTTGATAATCACATGCAAAGAAGCTCCTAGCATATCGCGCCTAGGTAGTGAATTGGCTTCCATGTGATATGTAATAAAGTGATGTAGAATGTACTCATGAAGTAATGATGAATAGAATGACGTCCTTCAATAAAAAAAAAAAAACACTCTAAAGAGGTGCGACTGATGGGCCCAATCATACAGCTCCGTTATGTGACTGTTGTTTTGCATTGTATACAGTGCTTTCCAGCTCGTTGTCACTCGCAACAGGATGGAAGTGTTCCAGTACATCGTAGAAGAAAACTCCACTCCCAAATACTTGTAGGTGGATGCCACCTCTACATTTTTGCACTCGACAAGTGAATGATGGAAGCATTGGCTGATATGTGGATGAGACGAGGACCACCTTAGTCTTAGGCAGATTGACGTGCATGTCAGTTGCCTAGCAGAATGTGTCCAGGGCATTCATATGGTGCTGCATGTCCTCTAGAGTGTAAGCTAGAAGGTCTACATCATCAGCATATATGAGCTGCCTGGTGATCTAATGCATGAGTTGAGTCCCGCCGCCCCCATTATCAGCAAGCCAGCTTTCCAAATGATCGATGTAAAGCCCAAACACGGTTGGAGGGAGATGGCAGCCCTGGCGGACCTTGATATTGCTATCAAATGGTTGGCCTTCCGGTTGCAATCGGCCTGAGCATGCCTCATATAGCCTGTACACCGCATTCTGCAATGTTTTCCAACCAAGTATAGAAAGTCAAGGTTTTCTATTGTAGGGCTAAGATTGCAAATTTTAGCCCTACTAGGAAAACATGGAATCAACGAGTCGTTTACCAAAATCAATGCAGCATCTAAAGTTAGAAGAAGATTACAAGCATGATTGCAAAGTTTTCGAATCAGGTATGAAAAGTCAATGATTTAAATTGTAGGGCTAAGATTGCAAATTTCGGCACTACTTAAAGAACACACAATCAGCAAATGGTTTAGCAAAATCAACACATCATCCAATTGTTAGAAGATTACAAGCTGATGACTAGGGGGATTTGGTGGACATTGTGAGGTCACATCATCCAACTGTCAGAAGATTGCTAAGGGGATTTATTGGACATTGTAAAGTCAACTGCCTTAAGGAATTTTCGCTAAATTGTTTGGTGGACATTGTGAAGTCAATTGCCTTATGAAATTTTAAACTAAAGAGGTGCGACTGATGGGCCCAATCATATAGCTCCGCTATGTGACTGTTGTACTGCATTGTATACAGGGCTTTCCAGCCCGTTGTCACTCGCAACGGGATGGAAGTGTCCCAGTACATTGTAGAAGAAAACTTCACTCCCAATAGGTGGGTGTTACCTCCACATTTTGCACTCGGTAAGTGAATGATGGAAGCATTGGCTGACATGAGGATAAGATGAGGACCACCTTAGTCTTGGTCAGATTGAGGCGCATGTCAGTTGCCTGGCAGACTGTGTCCAGGGTATTCGGATGGCATTGCATGTCCTCCAGAAGGTAAGCTAGAAGGTCTACATCATCAGCATATATGAATTGCCTGGTGATCTGATGCAAGAGTTGAGCCGCGAACTTAGAAGATGATTACAAACATGATTGCAAAGTTTTCTAATCAAGTAGTATAAAAAGTCAATGATTTATACTATATGGCAAAGATTGCAAAGTTTGGCCCTACTCAGAGAACATAGAATCAACAAGTCGTTTAGCAAAATCAACACATCATCCAATTGTTAGAAGATTACAAGCTAACGACTAAGGGGATTTGGTGGGGCATCATCCAACTGCCAGAAGATTACAAACTAACAGCTAAGGCGATTTAATGGACATTGTGAAATTAATGGACATTGTGAAATCAACAGATTACAAACTAACAGCTAAGGCGATTTAATGGACATTGTGAAATTAATGGACATTGTGAAATCAACTGCCTTATGGAATTTTGCTAAATTGTTTGGTGGACATTGTGAAGTCAATTGCCTTATGGAATTTTTGCTATACCTCTCAATGTAAAATCATGCAATAGACAACCAAAAAGATTAACAACAATCCACATTATTGATTGGTTCAAATAAATTTTGTAATGATTTTGTATGTAATGCCCAAACCTCGAGGTAGTGCGGTTAATTTACTTGCACAATATTGTCTCCTGATCCAAATGAGCTAACTACACATTTATAACATTTTGAGGATTTTCAATTATACATGATTTATGATACATTCTATTCTATTCGATTCTTAGTTGGCTGGTTCTTTATCAGTGGCCTGGATACATTTGTATATCATAATAAAATTTCCAGCAACACTATTTATAATTCTCTCTTAGCTGACTGGTTCTTTATCCGTGGCCACTGGATTTAGATACGTATGTATATCATAACAAAATTTCTAGCAACATGATTACAGCCCAGAGCTGGATCTGGTTTGGCATATTTTGCAAAACGACCAGCCATGAGTGTTCTAAGACAAACATAAATTGAAGACTCCACACAAATGAATTGTATTTGTGAGATCCTCCATTTGTATATTCAAACGAGAATTCAGTCCATATGAGAGATATACAGAAACATTCTCGCACATTCGTTTCATGCGAGGAACATGCCACAATAGGTGGCTTGCCATGTTGGCTTCCAATTGTAATGTTACAAGTAAATGCAACCTGCTCTCAGCCACCCTCTTTGTGTCGATAGATTTAACTTTCTGGTCAGGGGTGACTCAATTTAATGAAGACATCCTTCTTGAATAATGCTTGCCAATTGACAAGGCTACAATGTTTTGTCTTTCTGGTAAAATACAATATCACCACTATCTGCAACAAAACGATCTTGCTCTAAGCTTTTCTTCAAAATTCCAAATAAGTGCAGCGGAAATGGTCCAGATTTCTCTGGTTCTCTGTAATACTTTCCAAATACTTTGCGAGCAGCTTTAGTCTGCAGAAGCAAGCATGACATATGAGTCCAAAGGAACCCCATTTAGGATATCCATATAAACAATAAATACTTACAGCTTCAATAAGATGATAATGTGGTATCTGTGGAAACAAATGATGCACAACATGTGTTCCAATGTCATGGTGAATGTTATTAAACAACCCATAATCTCGATCAATAGTTGACAAACCCCCACGTAAATAACTCCACTCCTAAAAAAATTAACCACAAATTCAGATTTATAAATGTCCAGCTAAAAGAAATCAAGCTTAAGGATGCCTTACCTTGCCCCTGTACCATGGTACACTAACTTCATAGCCGTGATGGTGAAGGTATGTGACAGCATCAAGCCAAGCAACATTGAACTGCACAAACATATGTGATTGAGCAAGCAATTTTGTTTACCAGTCAAACCACAGTTCACCAGTCAAAGCACAAAACTTACCAGATAAGGCATCACATACAACTTGAAGATCCACATGGGACCAAATGCGACACTTAACCCGACCAGAAATGCAGCCATAGCAGACCAGCAGGCAGTGGATGTAAGCACTTCTTCCCTCTCTTTCGGTACAAACAATGAGCTGTCTGGGTCAAAATGAGAACCTGTTTTGCCCGGCGACCTAGCAAACTGGCAATGACAGGCATATAAGAACACAACAAAAGAAAGACCCTGAAAACTATTGGACAGAACCTGCCACTAGAACTTACCAGATACAGAGGATATGCAAGCAAGGCCCAAGGCAGCTGAAATCTGCC
The DNA here is from genome assembly GCA_011763485.2 of Isoetes engelmannii. Lineage (NCBI taxonomy): Eukaryota > Viridiplantae > Streptophyta > Lycopodiopsida > Isoetales > Isoetaceae > Isoetes > Isoetes engelmannii. The sequence goes on along the minus strand of JAANSK020283668.1, from coordinate 6,056 downwards.
AACTTTAGTGGCAAGATCAGCATTCTTATAAAGAGACTCGGTCATCTGATAAAGGAATGAAGCTTTTAGAAATGACAATGTTTATCCACTTGATTATACACTTAAATTAATAACTTACTGGATGCCAGGATTCATCATTTTCAACATGTCCATGGTTTTGATGGTGCGTTCGATGGCTTATTCTCCTAAAGAAAGAAGATGGTATTTAATAACAGTAAGGTGAATGATAAACATTTACAGAGAATGAAGAGGTTCAACACTCACCATCCATGGAAAGGTACCAGGATTGACGAATGAGTAATATGCCCTATAACATCATTGAGCTTTTTGTTATTGGAGAAGCTTCCATGGCCGCTGTTGGCAATAAAAGTAACAGGAAGGTTAGAAATCTATAGCTTCTGACAATGCCAAATCACTAGCATGGTAATTAGTTAGTTGATTGGTACAGATGCAAGTTTAACCAGCTTATCTAGCTCATATACATGGATAACAGAACTGCAAATTTCCTTACCAGTCATGACCAAGAACGAACAGCGCCCAGAACATTGTCCCTTGAGCAAACCAATAGAGAGGCCAGAGCGCCCAATTATTCGCAAATGCTGCACCTGCTGCAAGACCGAGAACAATAGCTACATCTCTGGCCAGATAGCTCATAGACTTCCAAGCATTCTTCTCAAAACAATGCTTAGGTATAGCTGCTCTCACATCTGTCAAAGTAAAGGGAGGTGCAGCAGAAGGGTCAAACGATTCAAATATATCGTCTAGTTTGGGAAGAGGAGCTTCATCCCTTTCCAAAGGAGCTATTGGCTTCACCGGCACAGCAACCATACAAACTGGCTTTCTTCTTTTCAACGGCAAGGCCCTAAGATTTCCAGCGCCTAAGCCCAAAACCTTCTCAAACGCACCTGAGTGAGTTGAAGATATAAATTTTGGATGATTGGATTGAATTTGATGTCTGAATGCAAGATGTTTCTCAAGGGCGAGACAGGGAGCTGAGGCAACCGCCATTTGGTTCCTTAGAAGGGAAGAGGTCGCCATAGCCAGGGGCGTATATCTGATTTAGCTTGAATGAAGCTTATGCATAGGAACAGATTATAAATAGAGGAGAGCTCCGAGGGGTTTGAACCGAATTGGGTCAAGGAGGCAGAAACGCGTAGAAAATTCAACCTGTTTGAGTCGGTAGAATGGGATTGAAACGGAAACTGCCCACCTGAGATCCGCCCAAAATAATGGCAATTAGATAGACGGAATGCACAGGTGACACGGACGCCGGAGGAAGCAAGCCGCTCTAGTGCTCCGCCTGCTCCAAGCTTTCTGACGCCTTCATTTTCCTGTTGTAGCATCTGCCCGGAGGCGCCGCCTGCATGGTGGCGGCGCCGCGGTGGCACCCCTCCTGGACTTTGGACCGCATGGGTCTATTTCCACTCGATTTCCTTATCATTCATGTGTGGCAATTAGACCATTGTTTTTTTTTTTCGTTTTTTTTTTTATTTTCTTGCACTATTGTCCTCTCTCTTTTTTTGTGGGCCAATAAAAAAGTCTTATCGTGGCCTCTGCAAACACGCTAAAAAAAGCTTATTCCTTGGCCACATAGCCTAGCTATCTCAAGGAGCATTTTTACTCTCCCATCTGCCCCAAAACCCAGCCCATATTTTCTAGTATTACTTAGGGTGGTTTCCCATACGGCAAGAGAACCTCCACGTTTCCTGAAGGTCAGAACGGAACTTTCCGCATTCACATGAGCGCCTCACCTAAGGTTCTCAGAACCTCCCTTGCTAAGTAACCCCGAGCTATTTCTTGAAGCCCAGGCTTGGACCCGAGTTACTTTCCACGAGCTCAAATCTATGTTGCTAGATTATGGAAGGGGTAATTTCTGCTGGGAGGGAATCCCCCCCCCCCTTGAAATTTTTGGGCGGCCGCCAGCTGACCTAGCGGGGCACACCCGGCGGTGCCACTCGGTGCCCCTCGCGGCTCCGCCATTCGTGCCCCGCTAGGTCAGTTGGCGGCGCCAGGAAATTTTAGGGAGAAATTTCCGACCAGCAGAAATTCTCTGATGAAAACGAAGGGGGCATGGAATTTGCCCCTCATTTGGTCTTTTCGGCTATTTTTCGGCGGGTCTTCTATGGCGGCGCCGCTATGCAAGGGAAGCGAGATCGCGGGCAGACTAGTTGGAGAGCGATAGAAGATTTCGGAAGGAAAAAACAAGTCGTTTAGGGCTATAATTTCATGGCCCCTTTCTTTTGATTATTAGATCTATCGAATTAGATTCGTGGTGCCACATCTTGATGTCTGTTGTTCATGGGAACACAGTAATCGTGAATCCACTCTTGGCATCTAGGTCTCTCGATTCAGACTCTTCGTGAGAAGGGACCTTGATACTTTTACAAGGGCAGTGTTGGAGTCATGTCATCAGCTTGTTGGATAGAGATGGTTCCAACAATAACTGTATAAAGCCACGAAAGCAATGCACTAGCTAAGCAAACAATAGAGTTTATGCATATGAAGCAACCTTACACACGATCCTCGTGCATATTACTCTCTAGTGGTCATGCTTCTAATGTCCTTCATGTTCCATTGTATACCATTACCACACGTTTCTTGTTTCGTGAGTAATTGTCTTGATGTTTATGAGAAATTGTTTATCTCTTCAAAGCAATATAAAATATGTGGCACATGGCTTTCTTAATGCAATGGGATTAGAAACCTCAAAACTCACTTTGGGACACGACACATATAGGGGAGGGTGGCCATTGGCTGCTCACTTAAGGGCATAAATCGAATGGTGGCCATGGATGCATCTCAAATGCTATGCATGTTACGTAGCAGCGTGCCCAACGAGATAACCTACGGTGCAAGCTTAGTAACGTGCCAAGTAGGTAATGCCACTTTGAGTTATAAGCTCTCAAACAGGTAGGGGTATTGGTACCACCAGGACTGAGCAGGCAGCCCATTGAAGGCTGCATTGATAGCCCATTGAAGGCTGCGACAAGGTAATGAGAAAGCTGAATTTACCTAGCTGCAAAAACATATTTTGGATATATGCAATGTCCATGCACCATCTGAACTGCCAGTTTCTACCACAGCACATGTTTCCAAGACTTCCCCTTCAATATCAATGACATGCTAAGACTCAGTATCATCAATTCCTTTATAATAATGTTCTTTCAGCAGATACAGTGCCTGCTTTGGGGATAGACCAATTTCCACAAGCTGAAAAGGCCCATGAATATGCCAGCAACAATCTTGTTTATCGCCAATGTAACACTTGTTACAACACAAAAGACAACAGAGACCTGATTCAAACTAGCATCCATATTATTAACTGAATGTAAGATCTCTTGATAATATGGACATTCAATATGGTTCTACAGCGAAGATGTGAAATATTCTGCATGAAATCTATGCCTCAAGAAAAAAAAAAACAATATATTGCGTAACAACAGACCTAAAAACACAAATAGAGCAATCTAGTTCTTCTAGCTTGCAATTGGCGAGTTTGCACAAGCTGTGTGCAGGCAACTGCTTTGCTTTGCTAAAAACATTCACATTTTTTAATTGTCAAAGACTAGCTTTCCTGTTAAACTGGTCTCCCTTGGATGTATCTGCACTAAATCAAAAAAGCTTTTAAAAGTTTATAAAATACGCCAACAAAATAGCAGATAGAAAACTTAAATAATCTTTTGCACACTAGGCTTGTTGTATACCCCGATAATAAATAAGCACATAATCAGAGCATGTAGATATAAAGTAGAACTCCCTGCACATCACAAGCACAGTGACAAAGAAGAAAAGTATGTATACAGACCACTAAGAAACTAGAAGGAGAACTGCTTAAAGGGTGGCTCAACATGCATCTGACCTTGCATAGTTCAAGAGAATTGTCCTTGCAGCATACGATTTGATTGCCCCATTCTGATTGAACTTTGTTAGAAATGGCTACAACGTCAAACTCTTCGATACGGCCATATAGTATCTCTTCTTTGCCAAGAAGCCTGCTAGACATTTTGCCAAATTCTTCTGAGGAAAATAGAAGTGAGAGTGGCAACTATAATTGCATATTTCAGACGATGCCAAATACTAAATGTCATTCCAAGCTGAGGTTAGCATGGTCTGGACTTGATGTAAGGCTAGAGTGTTACAGCTAACATTATGCTACCGTATATACATTGTATATTACATTTGTACATATGACAGTTCAGATGAGGTTTTATGTGTGCCCTAAGGAGGCTGCACTACCAGATCTAGATGTTGGCTCAAAGCAAACTTGGTCAGCAGTCATGTAAGGAAGGCCCAGTTGAAAAACACTCTTATCTGCTACACAATTAAACCAGTCACGACCTCATACATTGTGAGTCTCTTCATAACAGCTGATTGAGTAATGAGAATTGTCACACAACTGGCTTGTTCAATTAAACAACTGGGATGCCACGAGACCAAAATTTTGGCAGGAGCATAAGAACAGGGATGCTACGCAACCAAAATTTTGACAGGAACATAAGAACAGTTAACGTTGATCATCCAGCAGCCGTGAGCCCAGCACCTATATCAAGCCTCTGTGGCACGCAAGGCTAGCACTCCGGCAGCTCCCATACCTGCAACTGCTGGTGAACCAGATGCCAGCGCTTCTGTTGCCAATTCTGCCTTCTCCAATACCCAAAAAATTACTATCGAATACCATGCCCAAGTACCTCTCTGACCACTTTGTTCTGGAAAAAGCATGACATTTTTACTGAAGCTGAGAAGATGTCATGCAAATCTTAGTTTGTTAGCTGCTATGGCTTTCAGAGGACACTTCTGTTTTTTAATGGCATACTTATTGCAGGCCAATCAGATTCAATAACTTTTGATGCTATACCTTATGGCATACGTCTCACTATGTGGTTACTGTCCCACTAATGTCTTTATTTGCCAACAAACTGCATACAAACATTGTTATAGGCAATGCATATTTTTTTCTTTAGCTCTAGAGGTATTCATTTGATAATAAACCAAAAAGGATGCTGCATTATGGGCAAACTGGCAATAAGAAAATGCTGACATTGAGGAGCAGTCAAATAATTCAAACTATTGCCCACGGCGCTGACATTGTTGTTGTGAACAAATGCGCTCTTCAAACTTGTAGTTAACAATTGAAACACCTAAGAGAAAGGTAGATGGAACTGTAAATTGTTTGTATTCACTGTTGCTCTTCTACATTTTAAATGTACAAGCCTTGATATAGAAAGCTGAAAAGGATTGCAAACAAGAATTACCTATTGTGCATCACTGTTCTACAAAATGTAGAAGTCTTGAATGCCTTGAAAGTATGATCGGAAACAATAGAGAAATATAATTGTAAGAGAAAGAAGAGAAAAAACATTCATTCAAGAATTTCCATTGAAGCAGTCAGTGAAGCATTAATCTGCGTACCTAACCAGAACTTGCTTCTGTAAGATGCCTGCTTCTGTAAGAAGCCAGAGACTTGTTGAGGATTGATCTGTGCATCCAAATTATTCGAACTTTGTAGTCTAAAATGCTATTACCTGAGACATTGACATCTTACTTGATACACTGTCTCCGGAACCTATAGGTTCCCAAACTCTAAGACCGTCTTGCAGGGATCGGACTGCAAGAATCGAGCCGTCTCTGGTTCTTGCTGAAACCTTAACTCCGTTGTCTTTGAGCCTCCAAAACCCTGCTACGAAACCTTTCCCTCATTTTTTATACGTCCCCTAAAATAGAGCGCCACGTCCGCCAAAGGTCTTGCCACGTCCGCCAAGGGTACGTGCGCCGTCAATGGCCACCCTCCCCTATGTGCACTTTCATGCATCGTGCACTTTCATGCATCTCTCATCGGTATATTTTTATTAGATCTAAGATAAGACAAGGTTAGCATTTTGCGAACTACAATGTTCTGTATTCATGTATGCAAAATGGTCTAGTAGTGCGCATGAACAATAAGAGGAAAAAAAAAATTTAACTAGTCAAAAGCACGTTTGATTACTTTGCATAGAACCCTTTATGCAACCTAAACAAATTATGCAACCTAAACACAGTTCCATTAAGTGTGCAAAGAG
>JAANSK020283657.1:0-10868 GCA_011763485.2 Isoetes engelmannii | reverse complement strand
CTAGGTAGGCCTCGAGGGAGACGGGGTCCAATGACACGTCCGGTTCTTCCCCTCAGTCTTGATAGATATCAAGTATGCTGAGGCAGACGGATGCCTTGATTGGTTGTCAAGCCAATAGGGGGGAATGATCCAGCTTCTATACGGTGGGGGCACCGTAGATGAGTTGGGTATGTCACAGGAATGGCATAAGCATATTAAATATACTTAGTAATTGGGTGAGCTTGTTTGTGAGCTGAGCTTGCTTCATCCGGACGTAGAATAGGTACATGTTTCAAAAGAACTCTTGCTATTGCAATATGCATTTTTTGGGGAGTTGTGAACTCCAAGCCTCTTGGTCCAACGTGGATATTGTATCCATGAGGCAAACTGCTTATGGAATGTTGAGAACTAAGTCCCTTCATTTTAGACTCTCACATACAAGAAATGGAATTGTCGGATTGATTAGCCAGCACAGGGCTGCGTTTGGAAAGAGATTTAGGGATTTAACTTAATATGAAATGGAACTGCTTGAGATACTTTTGCCTTTGAAATAATCTGAGATGAAGGCACTCGAAAGAGCTTAGATACAGATCCTTCACAAAGATTTATGTAGTGGTTGCAAAAATGTGTTTATTGCAAAATACATACCTGGCCAAAAAGGAAGGATTTTTGTGGCTAGTTGTTATTTCCCTTAAGGGGTTATCCAGTTTACAACTCAAAATATTTGAATGGAGATGATCCTTTCTTCAATTTAGAACATGACAGGCTTTCCTTCATGCCAGTAGGAAAAGTTCTTCTTCTAGGAAATTTTAACAGCATAACTAGTGAGAAAAGGAGAATGTGTATGGGTAGAGATACGCCATGATATATAAATATGGCATGTATGGTAGATTATTCTAAGAAAGAGATTACATAAATAGGCCTGAGACTTGCTTTCATGTCTGTATTACGAAAGGAGTCCTGTATTTTGCTTTCATTGCTATGTACTGACAGCTTTATGCCCCACAATAAAGTATTCCATGAGAAAAATTTACAAGCCACAGAACCACCCCTGAGTTTTGCCTCCAATTCCCTGTAGTACAAACAGACCTGGTATTTGCTTTCATTTCTATGATTGGAAACTTTGTAACTCACACATTAGAATAAAAAGCGGAGAGTCCTTGCAAGTTAAGAAGAAATTTTATCTTCCTCTCCCAAGGTGAGGCAGCAGCATCTTCATGGATCGGAGGCCTTGTGGCAATTTATATGCTGAATAAATAATGCATGGGAATTTGGGGTCCTGTAATGCAGGTTGTTCAACCCATGCTATGTGATTCCAATTCTTTGATTGGAAAGAATTGGATTTCACATCCGGTTTGATGTAAGGATTTTCATGCAGTTCTTTTACGGGCATGTTGCAGAGGACGAAAAATGTCCTACCTGATTCCAATTCAAGCCATGGTTGTGGGTATTTCATGTATGAGGGAAGCCCATCAGCTCGATTTCCAGATGATATGGAGCAAGCTGAGATGGAGACCATAGAAAATGCTTGCAAGCTTACCTATGGCCAGCAGCTCCGTGTTTGTTTGAGATGAAAATTTCTCTGGGGCGGAGTAGCCGAGTACCCATTTCGAGTTGTGATAACTGTCACATGTCATGGAGCAATTCCGATCCAATTCCATGGCAACTAACGTTTAATGTAGACCATTTAATACATCCCTCTTTTCCCCTTTGTAGGTATCTGGCACCTATAAAGATGTTGATGATGCCTTCTTTCCAGAGTTATCACAGCTGGGTTGTTTGTCCCAACCATAATTCGTCTTTTGCTAAGGTATATTCTTACTTAATGTGGTGCTGTATAGATGGTGGCGGATGTGACAGTGGATACCATAATGATTGTAGATATGACTCATAGATATTTTTGTCCTTCTTTGGAGTCACGTGTTGATTGGCCATTGTTGTTTCGAGCTACATGTTATTTGGGCATTGATAATATATATCATCCAAATTGTGGCTATCACATGTGCATATAGATTGTGACTGTTAAATGTGGTTGGCATGTACTTCTGAGTTGCGTGTTGCTTGCTCATTGAGGTAACATAAGAAATCAACTAGTTTTGGCATGTGCCCTCGCGTTGCTGCAACTTTATAAAACATGCACAAAGGAGTTGTAGAAATGGAGGCCATTGTCGAATGCTTGAACATAACTCGAGCTACTTCCCTAGGCGCTTGGCTTTTCAAACCTCCTATTTCTAATGTAATCTCTCTTCTTATTGCTATATTTCTCATTCTATTCCATTTGTTCATCCCATACAATTACATGGATCTACACTACTTTTTCATTTTCAATATTGGTTGCTGCTTCAAGTTAATAAACATGCTCAGGCTATTCGAAAACCCCTTGCTTTATGAGTTGATAGTGTCCATTGATTTCAGATGGGCAAGCCATTGCCAGAGGCCATTGTTATGATGATGTCTGAGATTAAAAAATTTCTATATATAACGATCAAAGTAAAGGGAGATGAGTTATACCATGTGGAATGTGGTTGGATCCAAGGATCTTCGCAGCTTCTTTTTGATACATTAGCGGTGGAACGTTTCCTCGATAACTCACTTCTCAATAAACTAGAAATAATTGAAACAAACTAGCTGTCAGACATCATATCCTATTTTCTTGAGAAATATATGGGTTGCAGCTATCTTGGGCCTGCAGGTATCTTCAAGGTGGAGACCAAAATGGTAGATGGTAGGATTGAAGTTGGGATATTCAGCGACAACAAGTCCCATAATAATAGTTGATCAGTTTTCGGTTATCGGATGTACCTTTATGGAGTCGACATCTATATATGAGTCATGGGGTTGGAATATGCATGTTTGGATATATTTTAATTTTTTATTTTTATTCTTTACTTTTCTCTTACATTGTAGTAAATGGCGGCAATTGGTTGAAAATACAATTCAAGCTATAGTCGACCTAGATAACGGGATTGACGATTCCTCGACTCTTCATGACATTAATACGCATTTGAGCGATAAACAGAACAATTGCAAGGTGCCTGCTATGGTTGTCAGGAAGGGAAACATTCGGAAATATAGGCGAAACCAAATTGCTCTGCATATAGCATCATATAGGAAATGTACTTCTCCAACGATAATGAGGAAGTTGCAAGCACTAGTGGAAAGGCTCTCTGAACAGTTAGATAAAATAGCTACAGATTATATCACCTTTACGATCAGTATTAAGAGGCTCGCTGCGCAATTAACTCGTCTCCATCGATTGTTACAAATTGTTGAGGCTACTGATGCTGCCATGGCGGCAGAATTAGAATGATAGACAAAGCTCCATATAGGATGAGCATCCCAGAGCAAGCTAAGCTTAAGAAACAACTAGCAAAGTTGTTATATTCGGCCAAATGTGTCACCCTTCAGGGCACCTATTTGCTTCGTGAAGAAAGGATGAGAGTCTAAGAATGGGCATAGACTACCGTCAACTCAGAAAGCAAAAAGTAAAGAACAAGTATGCATTGCCAATGACACATGACTTGATGGACCAACTTCAAGGAGCAAATTTCTTCTCTAAGATTGACTTAAGGTCAGGCTACCATTTAATAAAGATTAAAGAGGAAGACGTCCATTAAACCGCAATTAGAACGCGGTATGACCACTAGGAATTTACAGCGATGCCATTTGGTCTATTGAATGCTCCAGCAACTTTCATGCGTCTATTTGAATGACGTTTTTAGAGAGTTCTTAAGACAAGTTTGTCATCATCTACTTTGATGACATCCTATTCATAGCAAGACCATCGAAAAACACGTGGTCCACGTGAGAAGAGTTTTAAAGAAGTTGAGACGACATCAACTCTATGCCAAAATTCGCAGCGAGGAGAGTTGAGTATGTAGGGCACATAGTCTTTGCAGAGAGAATCTCCACCGATCCAGCAAAGATCGAAGCCATTGTAGATTGGCCAGCACCAAAGAATGTCCATGAAATCAGGAGCTTCTTGGGGTTAGCAGGGCATTATATGAAGTCCATGAACGACTTTGCTAAGTGGGCTTCCCCACTATCAAACCTAACCAAGCATGAGAACGTAAAGGATTGGGTCCAACATTGGTTAGAGAATGTCCAAGCCTCTTCTAAGAAGCTCAAAGAAGCTATAATTAAAGCTGCCTGCAAGTAAATACAAGTTGATGGCTATTGAAATGTTAGACAACTAGGAGCAAACAATCTTAGGATCAAATCGATTTTTCAATAGCAAGCAATGTGTCACACTCAAGTATTTGTAATCGTTGAATATAAAATCATAGACACAATTTTAAATCGTTGATTATTTGCTACAGTAGAATTACTGTAGCAATGGGAAACTTGAAATTTCAATTCAAATTTAAGCTGTACACCCCGCGAGCCCAAGCATGATTTCTTACCCGAATCACTTCACACAATTCAGATAATCACTACCCTGCATTCTACTTGGTTTTATATTGATTAATCCGGCCAAACTGCCGGACCGATCTCGCTCCAAATTCCTTGCAAGGAAACAACTATTTCAATAGGTATACCTTGCCTTTATATTATTGGTTTACGACCCCTTCCTTAAAATATCTCCCTCCCTTTTTCAACCAACCAACTACTCACACGCTTGGCTCCAAATTTAGCCTCCTAGATAAATATAGGTCTTCTTAATCGAACTTTTCTTTTCCTTTATATTCTTGCATCTTCACACATCTCCTCATATCATATGGTCTATGTTTTCTTCTCACATCTTTGATATATGGTGCATGTGTTATTTCTCTAGGATCAACTATATACAAGATATGTGATGATGTATTTCCAATGCATCATGCATGTACAGATTTAAAATTAGCATTCCTTCATCCCCCCTTAATGTTATAATCTGTACACTGCATCCTATTTCTCAAAAATGAAAACCTGTATTCCGTCAATGTTTTTGTTATGATATCTGCAAGCTGGTTCTCACTAGTTACATACACTAATTTGATTAGACCTTTTCCAACTATCTCTCTTATGAAATGGAGCTCCAGTTCTATGTGTTTTGATCTTTCATGCAGTACAGGATCTTTTGACATGGCTATGCAACTAGTGTTGTCGCAATCTAGTTCTATGGCCTTCTCCTGTGTGAATCCCAATTCTTCAAATAATCTTCTTCCCCATACCAATTCTTTAACTGCAAGAGTAGCTGATGCATATTCTACTTCTGAACTAGATAGAGCTGTAGAAGTTTGTTACTTGCACTTCCATGCTATTGGAGCTCCTCCCAGGAAAACTAAATACCCTGACGTGGACTTTCTTTGATCTAAATCCCCTCCCCAATCTGCATCACAATAGCCTTCTAGCTTCAAGTTTTGTGAGCAGTATGTTACCCCAGATTCTATTGTTCCTTTGAGGTATCTAAGTACTCTCTTTGCTACATTCCAATGTCCCTTTCCTGGTTTATTTAAGTATCTGCTCAATATGTTAACTATGTAAGCTATAACAGGGCGAGAGCAATTTGCTACATAGGATAAGCAGCCAACCAATGATCTGTATGGAACCCTTTGCATATCTTCTCTTTCCTCATCTGTTTTTGGACACATTAGCTGAGATATTTTGATGCCAGGGACTACAGGCATGCTTGTTATCTTGCAGTCCTTCATTTTGAACCTCTCTAGCATTGACTCAATCTGCCCCTTGTCTATCCCTGTGAACTTCAATTCCTAGAAACTTGGATAGCTCCCCTAAATCTGTCATCCAAAATCTTTGACTGAGTAATCTCTTACAGTGTTCCAAATTAGATATCATGATATTGCCATCGACATAAAGGGTTATGATACACCATTCATCTCCATCCACATACTTATAAAGATATCCATTATTCTGGAGCTTTTCAAAACCTTGTTTTCTCAGATATCCATCCATGCATTTATACCATTTTCGTGGTGATTGCCTAAGACCATAGACTGCTCTATTTAATTTCCATACTTTATTTCCTCCTTCCTCAAATCCTGGCGCCTGTCTCATGTAAATGTCTTCTTCGAGTTTTGCATTTAGAAACGCAGTATTGACATCCATATGATGAATTTCCAAATCTTGTGCATTTGCTATTGATAGAAGCATTCTAATACTGTTCATTTTGACCAGAGGAGAGAAAGTCTCTTCATAATCTAATCCTTTCTTCTGTGAAAAACCCTGAGCTACAAGTCTGGCCTTATATTTAGGTCTAATACCATCTGAATGAGTTTTAACCTTGAACAACCATTTGCATCCTACCACATTTCTATCCTCAGATAATTTTGTAAGGCTATAAGTTTCAATCCTCCCGAAAGAATTCATTTCATCATGCATAGCTTGTAGCCATTTGTCTCTTTCAGTGGAACTCATTGCTTCATCATAATTCCTTGGCACATTTAAGTCTGATAGAAAAAGTATCTCAAACAAATCATTTAACTCACCTATTTGATCAGTGATTCTTTTGCTTCTCCCTTGCAAATCTCGTCGAAGATTCTCAGCATCTATTTTTGCATTTTCCTTTAAAAGCTCGGCCTCTGTTCTCCTTTTTCTTGCAGGCTTGGTTTCTGCAGGTGTCTCCCTTTGGAGTGGATCTTCTGGCTCCTGCAATGGTCCTACATCAACATCAACAAGTTTAGTTTTAGCAGTAGTACTTGTTCTTCACTGCAGGTGTTTCAAAGTCTTCAAGATCAAAGTGCACTCTTGGTTCTACTTTCTCCAATTAGTGCTGATCAGACTCATCTTCTACCATAATCCCTTCACTTGTAGCTTGATTATTCACCCTTGGAATCACCTTGCAGTATTGATTCTCATCAAATACTACATCCCTGCTTATCAAAATTTTCTTATTTTTTGGATCATATAACATGTATGCCCTGTCATCTAATTTGTTCCTTAGCTGCTCGGGTACATGCACAAATGCTAGACATCCATAAGCTTTGAGTCTCTCATAGTCTGGACCCTTCCCACTCCAGAGCATTTCTGGTATAGCTCCATAAATGCTACTTGAAGGTAGCAAGTTTTGAACATATACACATGTTCGAACAGTCTCTTCCCACAAGAAGTTTGGGAGCCCTGTAAATTTTAACATACTCCTTACTGCATTGAGGATTGTTCGATTTTCCTCTCAGCAACTCCGTTTTGCTGAGGAGAAAATCTACAAGTCAGCTGCCTCTTAATGCCCATTGTTTTGATGAAGTTTTAAACTCATTTGAGAGCCCTATCAGATCTCAAGCATCTTACCCTTCTGCCAGTCTCCAATTCTACTTCTCTGATATACTGCTTAAAAGCATTGAAGGCCATATCTTTAATTCTTAGACAGTACACCTTTGTCCTTCTGCTAAAGTCATCTGTAAAGGTAATAAAATACCTTTTACCTGATATGCTTGTTATATTTAGAGGACCACACAGGTACCAAATCCAAGACACCCTTTGCCCTTTTCGACGATTTTGGAAAAGGCAGTCTGGTATGCTTAACAAGTAAGCATCCAGCACACTTAAAATCATTTCCTTCAACTTTAGTTGCTGATATAACTCCTTGTTTGGATAATTTCTCGATTATTTTAGTGTTTACATGACAGAGCCTTTCATGCCATGTTTTAACTGAAGGACATTTCACCATATTTATGCTTGGTAGACTGTGGCTTACATCCAAACCAAACAGATTTCCAACACGCTTTCTCAAAACGACTACTTTATTATCTTTGAAGATTTTACAATGAAGTTGCTCAAATAGGACCTTGTATCCAAGATCCACCAACTGGCAAACAGAAATTAAGTTCCTAACTAATCCAGGAACACACAGTACTTCTCCTAGTTTCACTACTCTTCCTTCTAAGTCAAACAGTTCTAGCATTCCACTTCCTTTTATCTTCTCCAGATCTCCATTTCCTAATTGGACATGTCCAAATTCTTCTTCACAATCCTTGAGCAATTCTGGACAGCATGCTACTGTCCTCTTAGCTCCTGAATCTATCACCATGAATTTCTCGTTTTTTTTATGCATCAGAGCATTCAACTCACAAGGGCTTACTTCATCGTCTTCATTTGGTTCTTCATCTTCAGTCTTAGCTTGTTGTGTGAGTTCACACTAGGACTCCCTCGAGCAGGGTTACCTGCACCCCTTCTTCTTCCTCTGGCCCTTGCAGATCCCCCTCCACGACTGGGACAGTGAGATGATACATAGCCTTTCCCATCACAAGTATTGCAGATGACATCCTTAACAGGTTTGGGGCAGTCTATTTTCGAATGACCATACATATCACAGTTATAGCAAGGTCCTACCTTCCCTTTGTTACCTGTGTTGTTTATTTTCTTCCCTCTGTACTTCCCAGCATAGGAAATTTCGGATGTCTGCTCTTCATCTTCTACAGTATGCTCCATTTCAATTCGAACCATTTGAATTGCATGTTCCTTGGACACTGCTACATTCCTAAGAAGAGTAGCCAGCTGGTGATTGTGAGAAACAGATCTTGCTATGGCTAATATTTGATACTGCTCGTTCGACACTACTCCTGCTCCTTCAAGATCTGCAATAATGGCATCAAACTTTTGAAAGAACTCAGTCAGGTTGTCCTTATCATGCAATTTCAGCCTCTTCAATTGTTTTTCCAATACATCTATCTGAGATGAAGACTTAGCCTCATAAGTCTTCACCAAATATCTCCACATATCCTTAGGGGACATTCCCCTCAGCTTCAGCTTGATTACAGCTCTAACCTTGCAGGTAATTATGGCTTGGGATTCCATTATATTGAGACTTTCGTCTACTTCTGCACTCTCAACACTTCTCCCTGCAGGTCTGTCTTCAACTGCTTCTTCATTAGATGATCCTTCAGATGTTGCACTGAGTACTCTCACAGCATAAATACTAGGAAGTCTTGTGGTGTTCTCATCAATGAGATACCATAAATTCTCAAACTCCAGAACTTGCCTAATGTTCTATTTCCAAATTTGAAATCCCCCCTCACCTTTGAATACCTCAATGGCATTCAAAAGATTTGCTCCAAATCAAGATAACATTTTGCTTGATCTTGTGCTCTGATACCAATATTGAAATGTTAGACAACTAGGAGCAAACAATCTTAGGATCAAATCGATTTTTCAATAACAAGCAATGTGTCACACTCAAGCATTTGTAACCATTGAATATAAAATCATAGACACAATTTTAAACCTTCGACTATTTGCTACAGTAGAATTACTGTAGCAATGGGAAACTCGAAATTTCAATTCAAATTTAAATTGTACACCCCGCGAGCCCAAGCTCGATTTCTTACCCGAATCACTTCACACAATTCAGATAATCACTACCCTGCATTCTACTTGGTTCTATATTGATCAATCCGGCCAAACTGCCGGACCGATCTCGCTCCAAATACCTTGCAAGGAAATAGCTATTTCAATAGGTATACCTTGCCTTTATATTAAATTAATTATTGGTTTACAACCCCTTCCTTAAAATATCTCCCTCCCTTTTTCAACCAACCAACTACTCACACGCTTAGCCCCAAATTTAGCCTCCTAGATAAATATAGGTCTTCCTTAATCGAACTTTCTTTTCCTCTATATTCTTGCATCTTCACACATCTCCTCATATCATATGGTCCATTTTTGCTTCTCACATCTTTGATATATGGTGAATGTGTTATTTATCCAGGATCAACTATATACAAGATATGTGATCTTGTATTTCCAATGCATCATGCATGTACATATTTAACATTAGCATTCCTTCAGTAGCAACAGATGCGAGCAAGCTAGCAACCGGAGGAGTCCTGATGCAAGAAGGAAGAGTAATTGCCTATGACTCTAAGAAGATAAAGAGAACAGTGCTACTCATCCCATGATCGAAGGTTGTCAGGAATTGTAAGAGCGCTAAGGGTATGGAGGCACTATTCGCTTGGTAGGCCATGCCAATTAAATACAGACCACCAAAGCCTCATATCTTCACACAACCATTGCTAAATTTAAGGTTGAGATAACCAACGAGTTAGGGAAGCTCAATGTAAAGCATTCTCTCGACATCCTTTTGTGACAAGTGTGCATTGTACGTCATCTCAATCTTAGCTAGTGATTTTGGTAAGAAGATTGAGAAAGAGTTAGTATCAAGAAAGGAGTTAAAGGATGCGTGGGCTAATCTTTGTAAAGAAGCAAGGATGGATAAGGAAAGAGAAACTTACAAGAAGTATAAAAAGCAAGACAACTTTCTATAGTTTAAAGATAAGCTTTGCGTACCAGAGGTATCAAGAATAAGAAAGTTGATCCTTCATGATACACACAATAGCCCAATAGCAGGCCATGCTAGGTTCATGAACACTTATTTCAAGATAAGGAGTAGTTATCATTGGCCTCGCATGAAGAAGGACATCACCAACTATATTTGGCAATGTCAGTATGTCAGTAGATAAAGTGGAGCAACTTCGAATTCCAAGTTTGCTAGAACCTTTGGAAGTTCCAAATGGGAAATGGAAGGTTGTTAGTATGGACTTCATCTCAGGACTTCCTCGAACACAGAGAGGCTTTGAGCCGTAATGGTCGCGGTAGATAAGTTATCTAAAATGGCACATTTTTTGCCATGTAGAACGACTGATACTGCATTAGATACTGCTTTGTTGATTACAAAAGAGACATTTAGGCTACATGGTATACCTAGAACAATAATATTTGACCATGTCATAAGTGCATTCTGGAAGGATTTCTTTGGCACGATTCAGATGAAGCTATGGATGAGCACTTTCTACTATCCTCAGATGGATGGGCAGAGAAAGAGGATTTTAGAGGATATTCTAAGGAGTTATGTTTGGAATCAACAATCCAAATGGGAGACTATATATATATATATGTATATGTATATGTATATGTATATGTATGTGTATGTGTATGTGTATGTGTATGTGTATGTG
>JAANSK020283646.1:0-10868 GCA_011763485.2 Isoetes engelmannii | reverse complement strand
CCGGATGGTCCGAATCCGGAGACATTGATGAATCACGAGGATTCGAAGATATAAAAATATCTCTTCAACGAATTAATAACACAATATTTTTATTCACTAACACATGACAAAACAAATGGTATATTTATATGTGATAACAAAGTCTTCAATATTATGATTAAATCATACATAAAATGTTTGGACCGTAGATACCTATCCCGATTTCGGACCTATCCTTTAATATATATATATATATATATATATATATATATATATATATTAGTAAAAAAAAGTAAATTCATGAGGTAATGGTCATTGATTAAGAAAGCGGAGGAATCCATATCAGTGCGCCATTGCTACTCCAATTCTTGAGATTATATCTACTTAATCAATCCTTGATTTTGATTTCTTATCTTTTTATCTTTTAAAAATCTTTCTTTGACCAAGAATATATTTTAATTTTAAATATGAAGATCATAGTCATATTTCATCATTATATTATTAATAATATGAACATACCTGATATTAATCCGAATAAATAATAAGATATTCTTCCTCCTTCTCCATATCTCAATACTTCCCCTCCGAAAAAACTTGAGATACCGACGCCATTGACAATCCCATCGAGGATCCGTTGATCAGGAAAAGAAATTATTTCGGCTAATGTTCGTGTACCTCAAACAAATACCGTATTATAATATCCATCTATATAACCTCGGGAATACGACCAATTGTATAAGGAACTTGGAAAATAACCTAAAATTCCTTCTGATTGAGGATCCGTTTCTTCTTGTAGGTTCCGCGAGAGAAAGAGAGGTCCATAAAGAATAAGAGCAATAAATATTCCCAAAAATGCTGTACCAACCGAAGTAGTTGCATTTATCCAGAATTCTTCAGAATCCATTTTATGAGAATAACTCAATGATGGATCCAGCCAATAGGATAATAAATCAAAACCCATTTTTTCTTTAGAAAAAGGAACTCCTATAAATCCAATGAACAAGGTGGGTATTGTTGGCACGAGTAAGGGGAATAACATTATATTATTCGATTCCTTGGGATATAAAGGATATTCTTTCTGAGAATAATGAGTCGAAACAGGATTCTCCATCTCTTTCTCACCAGATTCTTCAATATTCTCTAGAGGATTAAATAATTCTTTCGAACCCTTTTTATTTTTTACGAATGACAACGCAAAATCCATTCCCTTACCAGATTTTATAGTTTGATTTTCCTCCCATATAGAAACAGAAGGAGAAATAGAATGTTTGTTGGATGGGTTGGCACGAAAATCTCCTTCGGGAGTGGGGAAATACATACGGAACATATAGAATCCAATGTGCGTCAACTGCTTATTTTGGAGCCTCGACTTGATGTGAGAAGATTATTGATGAACGACTAGTAAGTGATGATATTTCTGTGCTTGATAATAGATCAAAGAATATTTTTCCATGTATTTGCTTTGATTTATTTAGGATGGTTTTTCTTAGTGTTCAAAAAACAGAGTTTGACTGTATTGTTCCTGTGCTTTTTCTGGAGGTTTCGGTATGTTTCCAACATGGGTCTTAAAGTGGAAGACGCAAAGAAGGTGGCCTGATTCCGATTTTTGGAGCTAGGTTGGACCAGGTGACTATTTTTTTGTGAAGGACTTTGTCGTTTTCACAGGCTTGATCCATCCATCAACACGTGGTACACATTTAGGTAGATATATTGCAGCAAGCTTGCACCTTATGCTCTCTGATTCTGCAACGTATGGCTGTCAGATTTCTTTTTTTCTTTTACATCCAAAATTGCCAATGCTGCATCTTATGCTGTCTGGTTATCCAGTGCATATGCCCTGTGATTTACATTAGTGTTAAGCCAATGTAGCGTTGACAGCAAAATGTAAACCACCTATGCGATATAAGCTACTGTTTTAGATGTAAAAACACAAAGGAAATCACACACACAGATCTTCCATCACATAGGAAGTCAATGCATGTTTTGTATGCAGAAATTTTGTAGGGAAATGGCTATGATGTGTTGCTGCTAGAGTACAACACACTGTCATATATCTGAAACCTAGCTATTGTGGTGGTTTGGGCAGCCTGAACAATATTCTAGTTTTATTCAATCTGTGTTTCACATAGCAAAGGTTCATATGACATCCATTAACAATTAGGCTACCTTAGTTAATCTTAATTTGTGAAAGAACTCGCTTTTCAGAAAACAGATGACTGTGCATGTTTGGTTTGAATGCTTCCCCTGATAAAAAAATAAATAGAACAATTTTTGGCATGCATATGGATGATCTCATGGTTCGAGTAGCATGCACCATGGGGTCTGCTATCTATACGATGCTACCACTGCCCATAGGTGCCTTTGTTTTTCATGTTGTTATACAAGAGTGCGCGGTTGATATTTATGTTACCTGTGTTAGGTTAGTTACAAGGACGTGTGGCATAAGTTTGTTTTTAGGTGTTCTTCTAAAATTTCAGGCGGCAACGGCAACGTACCAAAATATTGGCAACCTATAAAAGTCAACGACTACCATGGAATGTTTCTTTCCAACAGACTCTAAAAGTAAGTCTTTTCATGGAAGTGCGAGAGTCGCTCATCCTCTTTTTCGTAACGGGTCCGGAGCTACTTACCTGCCATTCAACAACTAGATGAAGATAGAGGACAAGATGAGAAGAAGAGAGATGATGAAATCTTTCATTGTAATTGAGAAAGCCATACTTTTGAGAAAGCCACACTAATTGAGAAAGGCATCACCTCTAAATAGAAATTTTTCATATTTGGAATTGATAATAGGTTCAATTTTTTTGAAGTTTCGAACTTGAGACCAAGCTTGACATGTATATCAGTTAGAAGTAACTCACACGAATTGATAGAGAGAGAAATGTTCGCGACGGTTATAAAGCACCTTAGGGGGGTTTCCCATGAGACCCAAAACCTCAATCGTTGGGTTCCGATGGAGACCTGACCTGAAGATTTTTCTTCTACAAATCTGAGCCAAGTGAGGCACGAAGAAGGGATCTGAGCCGATGGATCAAACTCAGGTCTAAGACCTGATCGCCAAGAAAGGGGGAGGCAATACTTTTTGTCCAGGTCTGAAACCTGAGCCCATCTGAGCTTGGACTGGAGAAACCTCCAGGTTTACTGCTCATGGGAAATCCCCCTTACTAGGAAAGAAAAAAAAAACAAGAAGAGGAAAACCATTAAAACAAGACCATAACATCCTTGAGCAATGGTTTATAAATCATAAAGAATGATCAAACGAGAATTCAAAGATGGAAGTGGTGTTGTAGATGTTTTATAATGTTTTGGCGGGAGTTTGTTGGATTTTGCAGGATGCCATCAATCTTTCTTTTTTTTACCTTTCTAATTTATACTTTAAGAACAATGACATACACTGACTTGAGATGGATCTAGTTGTTGATGAATTAATTGATCCAGAAAAAGCATGTGATTGCATATTCGGATGTAAACCATGTATTGATTTATGTATAAGAAAATTACCGAGCCAAAGAAGGATCAGCTAGCTAGAATGATGCAACCCACTATACAGAAACAGATAAGCAATTATATCAGGGTCTGTCGATATGCTAGCATGTACATTATAGCTGCAATTAATTATGTTTATCTGTTTGTCCATCATACACGATTCACCTTCAATCGTGGATATAAATTCATAATTATTGGCTTGTTGTTTCATCAAATACCTGTGCTAAGAAAAATGAACAGATAATAGCAGCCTCAGACAACTACATGAATAATAGCTCAGAGTGGATTAACTTCAAAGTGGCCTTAGATAAATATTTAATACAACGGTCATAATTGGCCTACAACACACTAGTAAGAAAATTCAGGCGTTAGTCCCATATAAAAGTCCCAAAGAAGGTTGAAGTATAAGCCCTTAGCCTTGTCTGTACTTGAATAAGTAGGAACTCTAGAGATACTATATGCACAATTACTTCCTCTAAAACTCCTCTTAAGTATGCTTGCCATAGGCCCTAACAACATTGTGGGCAAAGTAGATCATGTGTCAGAACAATCGCACATGTAGGATCATAAAGAATTGATTCCAATCATCATTCTTAATTGTATATATAAGAACTTCATGTTTGCGAGCTTATTCATCATCAGTTGCCATGTTCTGCAAGAAAATGGTGAAAATTCAGGAGGAACCATAGAACTTGTGACTGAGATAACAAATATTCATGCCTTACAAGTTTTCATAACTCACAGATGAACTTTTTACAAAATCACGATCTGCTTTACCATACATGTAGGAACCTTTAGCCAGATCAGACTTCTTGATTGTAAATTCAACTATGTTTTTCCACCAACATGGTCTGGATAGGTTTCTTATGCTGCTTACTAAACTCATCATGCAGAAGAACTTTTATTTATCATGTCTGGTACAAACCTCCAGTATCTAAAGAGTGATGCCCCCCTCTTTTATTATATGCTAAGTACTAGTCTAAGACTAGCAGTTTTATGTCACATTGTGCAACCCACCAGCTTCTTGCATTTGCCAAATATCATGTAGACAAAGCACCAAAGTTAGATAAATCTGTGAGCTTTTTGCAAAATCTCGATCTGCTTTACCATGAATGTAGGAATCTTTAGCCAGATCTTACTTCTTGATTGTAAATTCAACTATCTTTTACCACCAACACGGCCTAGATAGGTTTCTGATGCATTGCTGACAGTTTTAGGCGTATCTCCCTCCTCGGGTATCAGAATCAGGTGATTTTTAGTATTTGGAAAGCTCTTTCGGTGAGCTTTCCGTTGGTATATGGCATCAACTAGATTATTGCGGTCAAGTATGCTGGATTCTGGGGTTTCAGTTTCTTCCTCCAAGACAAACCCTAGTTTGCCTGTTGTTTCGCATCCTCCTTTTCCTTCAAACTATTTTGTTACTTCTGTAAGCTCTTCCTTGCCTATTGTGAATGATGCTAGAAGTATGAATGATGTAGAGTTTCCTGCTCTCCCAAGTTCTAGTGGTGTTCCTCCTACTCAACCCGCATATTCCTCTTCTCCTTCATCTTCTCAGCCCCCGCCTCCTGGCGCTTGGCAATCTTCTGACTATGTTTCTAGAGTGTCTTACTAGCGTTTTAGTGACTGGCTTTGTAATGATATGCATAGTGCTTCTATAGGAAAGCGCGTGTCGCCGTAGCTTTACAGGTCTTAGCTGAAGGTAGTAAAGACAAGTTGGTAATAATTTTGGATGCGTTAAAAGCTCGTCAAACACAACTCCAACAACAATTACCACCAGATGATGTGTTTTATCAATCTGATTGTCGAGATGTAGTTCAGGCTTCTGGAGTTCCTGTGGTAGAAGTGGATCATTCTGCTCATATCAGGTATGCAGAGAATTTATCATCATGCGCTGTTCTTGGTTATTTCACTGGAGGTTATCTAGATTTTCCACGTTTTCGAGGTTGGTTGGCTTGCCTTCTACGTCCTTTCCATGCCTGTCTTCCAATCCATCAAGTTGCTAGCACAGAACTTTGATTATGTTCGAGAACAGTGATGCTATAGACACTTTGCAATTGGTATCTAGAGGCTTTGATCCTCTTGGTGGTGGTTATCTTACCAGTACTATTTTCCTGGTTTCACTCCTGGTATGGTCCGTGCTGTTAAGATGTCATGTTGGTTTTCTTTGCCTAATCTTGCTCCAGACCTATGGCCCACCAGTTTTTGATACCTATTGCTAATGGCTTTGGTGTTCATATCACTCATTCTCTTATAAACGGCCCTAGAATATGTGTGTCCATGTCCGTAGAAACTCCTTTGCTCGAGTTTGTTGTCGTTAAGAGTAGTCCGTGGTATAAAAAAAATGGATCTTAAACTTTTGAATGGTCCTGAATTGGCTCGATTGTTTCCTAATGTGAAACATTTTTTTCCTTCTGACGTGTCCCTGGTGGAAAGCATCCTCCCTCTGCCCTTACGGCCTCTAGTGCTGATTCTTCCTTTGCTTCCAGTCATCCATCCACTCCTGCAGTGTCATCTAGCCCTTCCACTCTTGCAGTATCGTCTAGTCCTCTTGTGCATTCTCCACCTATTGCCCGTTCTTTTGTACCTGTTATTTCTCATGCTCCTCCTATTGTTGAAGCTCCTGCTCCTTCTATTGTTCATTCTTTTGTTGTTCTTCTTGCCAGCCATATCCCTGAGAGTGGTATATTTGACAATCTTGTAGTCCATTATGATACGGAGCCATGGCAGAAGGTTAACATGAAAAAGGCTACCATGAAAAAGGCTGCAAGGAAAAAATCTGTTAATTTTCGAGAGGATCTTTCTTCTAATCTTGCAGATTTCATTTCTGTGAATCTTATTTCCTCCCCACACAGTATCACATGGCATGGTAATACTTGTGCAGATGATGTTCAGTCTGATGAGACTCCCCAACGCCGCAAAGTGGTACCATAAATGACAAGGTGATTTGAGGGTAATTGGTAATAATTGTTCTAGAGTGCACTATTGATGATAAGGCAATCAAACTCCTCGCACTTGTACATGGAAACCGATCTAGTACTTGTATATGGGTGGTCTTGCTTAGGGGGGTTCATTTCTCCCTCTAGGTTTCTAGTCCCATAGTACATTACATGCTTGATGTATTCTGATTTTATTCTTGAATAAATAGACGTTCGTCTTTCAAAAGAGAAAGACAAAAAAAACTCATCATGCAGAATGGCTAGTATGTAAAGAGTGATGCCCCCCTCCCTCCTTTTGATGTACGCCAAGTACTAGTCTGAGATTAGCAGTTTTATGTCACGTTGTGCAACCCACCATCTTGTTGCATTTGCCAAATATCAGGTAGTCAAAGCAGCAAAATTAGATCAAATATTAGGAAAACCTGGTTTAGATTCAACTTATATAGAAATAACGTAGCTGCTATGAAACATCCAAATGCAAACCCTAATAAAAAACTTAAGTAAGATCAAATTCTTGGTCAATATAGGTAAGTCAACATCATCAATCAATGCCTTAATTTCTGCACACTATACGTTTTCTAATTTCTGGCTTGGTCCACAAAGACTCCAATAAATTTGCCACTGTAATGTAAACCGCTTGGCATTTACATGACCGTCAATGAATTTGTTACTAAAAACACTTAACTTTTACTTTCTTATTTCATATACTACATTTGAATTCTTCATCATTGAGTAGAGTCCTCATTTCTGCAGACTGTAAATTATTTTTTTCTTCTTTACTCTACTATCTTTATATCTTTACTATCTCTACTCTACTGTCTCTATTCTACCCTATAAAATATCCAATAAATTTAACGTTGTAACCTACATTTACATCTTCATAACTCTCCTACCCTAGAAGCATGCTATATTTGTCAAGTATAATTTGCAATACTTATCTTTATATCCCTAGGCTGATAGAGCAGATCCCTGCATTATAATCTAGCTAAGACCAAAGCAACTACTGATTGCAGTTCAAAAGCAGGCAACTACTGATTGCAGTTCAAAAGCAATCCTATTTGAAACTGAATGGAACAATCAAGTCATACCTGAATTTGGGCGCTCCTTGCTTCATTATTCTTTCAACTAATTTGTCATCACACCGCAATCTACATCATTCGCTCCGTCTGCCGTACATTGTCTCCAATTTTCATGTTGAAGCAAATATCAGTTCTACTACACATGAAAATCCAGTTAGCTTGCCCTAGCTCCGTGAAATTCAGCTTTTAAGTTGGAATAAACTAAATTGTTTGGCCACCCGAAAGACGAGTAATGTGTCCTTGATTGATATTTCGGCAAGATTCAACAAGACAACCAACCAGGCACTTGATATCGGTTCTATATAGTTATGCCACAAAGCAGCACTCAGCAAGCTCCATTATTTTCTTCTTTAGAAGCATTAAGCCATGGTTATCCACAGACATGTGTCTTCATTGAGGCATGACATTTGATAAAACCTCCAACACAAGATAGCCAATCCAGCCATGCCAGTTGGGATATCTGAAACTTTTTCTTTGTTACTATACATGTCTAGAATTGCATCTGCAGAATGATGTTCAAAAAACCAAAAGGGTGCACATGAATACACCCACTATCTTACGTATTCTATAATGTAAGTTCTGCCACATGCATTATCCATGGTAAGCAGGTACGATTATTGTTAAGAATTGTTCAGCTTTGTGCATTGTCTGATCTATGATGCTGCTTCTTCCTCTTCCTCATCCCTATGTGACCTCCGTAGCATGATAATAAATCCTCCTCGTCCTCCTTCCCAATACGAAAAGTTGGAGAAACTAAATGAGCTTGAGAATAAGGCAGCAGACAAAATTTTCTTTGGTCAACCAGTACAAAAGCTTTTGGTTCTTCAACAGCCCAATAGTCCTTTTCAAAGATATTGGTGTAGGCCCCAGACTAAAGCAAGGCCCAAGAGTTGATAAAAGATGACTATTAAGTGCAATGTCTGTCTTGTTGTGATTGTAGGACTCAAATCTCATCATATTGTAGTGCCTAGCTCGAAAACTACAAGGTGTCATTTTTGCTTCTATTGTTCATTTTTGTGGATCAGTTAGTAGATTCCAAGCTTTCCTTTTTAATGTTGAATAGTGTCCAGATTGCATTGATGCAACTCTTCGAAGAAAATTTTTTCAAGCTCGACATTTCCATGCATTCTGGATGCATCCAATGCTTCTCTTGAGGTATCCTGCATGGCCTAAAAGGTCAATCATGCCGTTATAGTGATTTATAGTTAGCAGTATCCCGGATCATTCTCTTATTTACTGAAAGTACCCCAGCGTAAAATGAACACATGACGTGGCAAGCTATCACTCCACCCAACCGTGAGCTAAAGCCAAAATGCATGACAAACTCTGTATTAGTTGCCTCTAACATTTTTTAATAGTTCTTAGCTATTTCTTACTGTTTCTATTAGATGCACGAGCCGACATAGTTGGAGGTCAGCCTGAATACCAGCCTGGGCGAAAATCTTATGGTCGATGAAGAGGCTATGTCATTCAGGATTTGGCATTTTTTTGGTAAGCCCAGAGATGAATCGGAGAACGAGGTCCAGTCGCCAATACCCAGATCCAACGAAAAAAACGAAAGAGAGAAGTGTGTTGAGGAAGAAAACCGAGCTTCTGTCGATATCCAAGTCATAGAAGAACCGGCTCAGATCATAGATAATGAGCATGAGCTAGATGTTTCCGACTTGCACAAGTTCCAGGCCAAAGAGGTCCCTGATCACGTGTATGAACAAGTGTCTAGGAGATGGAAGTGCTGTGTCGATGACAGCACCAAGTCATATTCTTGGCAGGTAGATGTAGAGAATCACAGGTTCATAATTCATAACCTGTATGACAATTTCAGGGTTTTTGATGCTCCGAGGGCAGGATTTCAAAGTCTGGACCCGAGAATGGCAGCCAGAAGAAAAGAAGTTATGGTCTAGATCCTGATTTCAAGTATGCCCACAATTTGACTCAAAAATTGCAACGGGCAAGGAGGCAGGCGGCTGTGCTAGCTGATGACCAGATTGACATGGGGCTTTTGGAGTAGAACCAAAGGGAAGAGTTCATCAATCTTCAGATCCAGAGGAAGAAAGCTGCCAAATTGGAGTGCTAACAATTACAAATTGAAGAGATTAAGCAAAGGATAAGGAACATGCACAAGGGTATTATTTTGGATGAGGAGCTTTGGCCGAGTCTTTCACAGGATCAGGATCAGCTTGAGACGACGATGTGGATGAGGAGTTCCAGCTGATGCGGGTAATCTTTCCTCCCCTCTACCACCACCCAGGCCACCCAAGGTGAAGCCGCTTGACGACGACGATGTGGACGAGGAGTTTGTAGCTGCCTCAGGTAATTTTTCCTCCCCTCTGCCACCACTTAGGCTACCGTGGTGAAGCCTAATACCCCTGTCAAATGTGCAGCCCCCAAAACCAAATGGAAATCTATTGAGGTCCCCCCTCGTCTAACAGGATGAACATGATGACATCATGCCGAACATGATAATTGATGCACCTGAGGAGGAGACTCCGTCTCCTAATGAGAATCCGCTTCAAAAACCGAACAAGTTGTTCCTGTAGCACCTGTCATTGACCCCCATTTCTTCGAGGCCCTGATAGCATACCAAAAAGGAGTTGAATTCGCAAGATGGCAGTGCCCCTTCAATTTGACATATCCTGTGATTGTTGAGAGCCCCTTCATCAAGGTGGGCAAGAAATCACAAAGTGTGCAGTTCCACATCCAAGAAGCCAAGGCTCAGAAATTCATGAATATTCCTTCCGGCCTCGGGGATGTGGCTAGCGACATAGATTCGGACTGCATTGGTGCTTATATACTGTGAGTTATCCCTGCATTCTTCCAAAACTTCTTTCAAATATCCGATTCCTCCCAAACTCTCACTGCATTTTGATGTTTCGGGCTTATTCTGCACTCAATTCCCTTGAATAAGGTGCCATCATGTCTTCCTGCACCCTACTGCATTCAGACTATTCTTAAGTGACAGCAAAGCTGGTTTGCGTGGTGCCTACGATCAATTTGTGAACCTGATCCCTGATAGCCCTTTTGGTAAGTCACACCGGAAGATTCAGACGGCACAATTTTATTACATCCCAGTGAATGCCAGGTATTCTCCTAGCTTTCTTTATTTAGGTACATTTTGTTCTTGAATTATTGCAAACTTGTGAATGAATTCGCTTTTTTGCAGTGGCCATTGGAGCCTTTACATACTGGTAACTGATGGTTTAGCCTGTGCTCGTCTTGGGAAGCCCTGCCCTTGCATCCTGCACCTTCATTCCTATGATCCCTTGCATGCTCCAACCAGAGAGTTCATCACATTGTAATATCTTCTTTCATTTCACTACAAGAGATTGGACGTTTAGCAACGTCCTTAGCAACGTCTGCGCAACGTCCGGGCGATGTCTGCTCGCGTCGC
>JAANSK020283613.1:0-10870 GCA_011763485.2 Isoetes engelmannii | reverse complement strand
GGAGCGGGGGGTCCGGGGGGGGGGGGGATGCCAAAAGACGGATCTTTAAGAACCCTCCGAAAACAACTTTTCCCAAAACTTGTCACGAAGTGTCCTAGTGATAGATGACGATTGACGACTTCCCCACCCTGAAAAAGCGAATTGACTCTGCCAACTAACTCAAAACGTTGACATTACCCCGGGGATCAACTTTCATGGGCAGAAGACCACTTCTTGGTCAAGAAGTACGAAAAGGAGCTCAAGTCCAACAGACTTGTAGACAATTGGTCGAAATTACCTTAGGGGTCAAGTTACACGGTCAAATTCTCAAACGAAAGGAACATAGACCCTCACCAAACAGTATTCCGAAGTACCATCTAGGCCAATTGACTACAAGTGTGTTAGACTTCAACTCCTTTGATGCTACTTGGTCAAGGGGCAGTCTCCTGCCCACGAAACTTAGTCTATAGTGTAATGTTGGCATGTTGAGTCCATTGACAAAGTCAATTTGTAGTTCCGGGGTAGGGAAGTCACTCGTCCGTCGTCAGGGCCTTTCGAGAAGAGTTTTGGGTAAAACTGCCTCCGAATGGTCTTTACGGATCCATCTTTTGGCATCGAGATCCTGCCCCTACGTGATGATATGTCGCCAAATCCTGGTCGAATCCGATGCAGGCAAGGGTGCATGCAAGGGCTACAAGGTAGAAACCCAAGCGTTATGTCCTTTGGGCAAGACGACTCTTCCAGAATGGCGATTTGACTTCGCCTTTCAAAACATCGAAATTACCCTAGGGGCCAAGTTACATAGTTATGATTCTCCAGTGAAAGGAGCAGAGACCCTCACCAAGCTGTATTCCCAAGTACCACCTAGGCCAATTGACTAAGACTTCAGCTCCTTTAATGCTACTTGGCCAAGGGGCAGTCTTCTGCCACGAAACTTGGTCCATAGCGTAATGTTGGCGTTCTGAGTCCATTAGAGTCAATTGTAGTTACGGGATGGGGAAGCCACTCGCCCATCGTCATGGCCTTCCGAGAAGAGTTTTATGGACAATTGCCTCCGGATGGTTTTTAAGGATCCGTCTTTTGGCATCAAGATCCTGCCCCTACGCAATGATATGACACCAAATCCTGGTCGAATCCGATGCAGGCAAGGGTACACCCAAGGGCCAGAAGGTAGAAACCCAAGCTCTATGTCCTTCGGGTAGGAGACGACTCCGGAATGGCGACTCGACTCTGCCATGTCATCTGAAACGTCAAAATTATCTTAGGGGCCAAGTTACACGGTCAGATTCTCAAACAAAAGGAGCACATACCCTCACCAAACAGTATTCCTAGGTACCATATAGGCCAGTTGACTATAATTGTGTTAGACTTTAACTTCTTTGATGCATTTGACCAAGGAGCAATCTTCTGTCCATGAAACTTGGCCCATAGAGTAATGTTGGCGTTCTGAGTCCATTGGCATAGTCAAATTTGTAGTTCTGGGGTGGGAAAGTCACTCGTCCATCGTCGGGGCCTTTCTAGAAGAGTTTTGAGGAAAATTGTCTTCGGAGGGTTCTTAAGGATCTATTTTTGGCATCGAGATCCTGCCTCTACGTGATGACATGGCGCCAAATCCTAGTCGAATCGGATAGAGGCAAGACTGCCAGAATGCCTACCCCCCTTCCGTGAGGCCTACACTAGTGCCCTTCGTCCGGGAGCTCAATTCCTCTATTCCGCTATCTAATGCATCTTGCAAAATCTGATCATATGGCCTGTCTTCCTAACCCATGCCCTCTGAATCATTTGATACAGGATGACCTGACAAAAAACACAATACACGAAAAATATCCATTGTGTTAAGAAAAAGACGATGGAAAGAAACCTAGCAAGTCATAAGCATCTGTGAGACATTAGTACCATAAATATACGTAGAAAAAGAGCAAATGTACATAGAAAAATAGCATCACCAACATGTGGAAAAAAGAAAAAGCACCATCACCCAACGGGTGGAAAGTAAAGCATCAGCTTGTGGGTGTAAATATAATAGCATCACTCATATAGGTGAAACAAAATAGCATCACCCAACGGGTGGAAGAATAGCATCGCCCAGCAGGTTGAAAAAAAAAAATAGTATCATCCAACGGGTAGAGAAAATAATAGCATCATTCAGTGGGTGGAGAATAATATTTAATAGTACCAAGTGCATTAGATTAAATATAAACATTTCTACGGAGAATATCAACAAAGAAGACAAAGGAACAACACAAGGGAGGCAAGGGAGGAAACCAAGGGCAATAAGGAATGCTGCTGTGAGAAGACGCCGATAATCGCCTATCTGAAATGAAAACACGTATAGTGCTCGTCCCTCACAAGAATCTTGATCCAATGGCTCGGATCAACTGCATTGGTTACATGAATTTATACATAAAATATTATATGGATGGGGATGGGTTCAAAGAATGATGGGAAGAAACTGTTGCAAGGAAGATTAGCATCAATTGAGAAACCAATGCCAAACCCTCCAATAAATAGCAAACTCCAAAACGAACTAGAAAATCCGCACTTGTGAAGGAGTCAGAGGCCCATGTTTGCTAAGCAATGTTGCACACCATCCCGGAAATTCGATCCGAGATCGATGGAATTCTCGTTATGGGCTCGCAGAAACAAAGAAAACTCTTGACAGAAGAAAGCTTCTATTTTCCTAAACAGAAAGTGTGGACAAGAAGGTCAACAGAAATTGATCCCAAAGAAGACCAACAAGGTTGATGTAGAAAGCCGAGGAACAAGAGAAAGAGCGCCAACAAGGGTTAATCCATGCCGGAAGAAGCCCTTACTTGCATGGGTTCAAAGAATGATGAAAAGAAGCTGCTGAGAGGAAGAAGTGCCAATTGAGAAATCAATGTCAAAGCCTTCAATAGATAGTAAACTCCGAAACGAACTAGAGGCCCATAGGCCCATGCTTGTCAAACAATCCTGCTCAGCCATCCTGAGAATCTCAATTCGATGGTTCTGATCGACGGAATCATGTGTGTGTTACACAGACTAGCGGAGTAGATTCATAGAGAAGTGGCGGTGTTGTGTGTGTGTGTGTCTTTATAGACTAGATGCAATGTGAGCTGAATGGGGCAAGATACATAAAGCTATGTTGGTACTTTGTGTACGTCTGATAGACCAATTGTGACGTTAAATATACTATAGGAGCAAGAACCATTAAATCCCATAGAGCAATGTTGATATTATGTGTGCTTTTCAATACTGGTGTTGTGTGTGCTTCTAGTGTCCTCAAAAAGTGGGGAAGGTCCATAGAGCATCGTGTTATTTTCTGCATCTCAAACTAGTGGAGCAAACCCATAGAGCAATGTTGGCGTTGTGCACATATACGAGTTGCAAAGTAAACTCAATGGGCCAAGAGACATGTATCAATATTGCTACTGTGTTTTTCATTGATATTGTGTTTGCATGTGATAGATCAATGTCTTTTTTTAAAGGACAATCTGATATATATTCACCATAAAATCAAAATAATCAGTACATGAATACATAATGCCAAGATGCAGGTTTAGCACCCATCAGAATAAGAACCCTCTGAGCAAAGCTGCCTGGAAACCTCAGTCTCGTAAAGGCACATATAGATCAATGTCTCCAATGAATGTTAAAAATTACTCTTCCCAAAAGAAATTGGCCACTTGTATTATTGGGAAATTGGCCACTTGATTATACTTCAAGAAGAAGAAATGCGTATGATTTTGCATTTGCTTCCTCCAATTGGTATAAAATGGCACACCGTACCAACAGTGCTCTATGGCCCCCCTTCCCATTCACTTTACATTGTTGTATTGTTGCGTCCAAATACATGTACTTAAATAAATATCAGTAGACAACTTTCTTCATGCTATGTCCCGATCAACCATAAACAAAGTACTTTTCATTGATGGTGCCCACCAAACTCAAGTTGAAGTGTATCACAATCAAACTGCTATACCAACCCCACGTCTTCGAGTCTTTCTGTTGCTTCCAGGTAGTTGCCATATGGACATTCTGAACGGTGTTTTCAAGAAGACCTTTTCCATTACTTAATATTGAACTTCATTATAACATGATCAGTCCCGAATCTCACCATCATGTAAACTGATTTGGAACACCTTATTGTGATGCAATTTGTATGGACTAATGCTAGGTCGGCAATATATACGAATGATGATGCCACTCTTTGATTAAGGACTATCAACATTGGCAGTCATTTCCTCAAACACTCTCAATCTTCTTCGATGCTCTGACCCCTCAATCTCCACAGCCGCAGGCAAGTGCTTGGCATAATGTTCACCTTCTTCACATGCCTGTCTTCTGTTTCTAACTCTTTTTGCTTGTAGAAACTCTAATGCATTCTCGCAATAGCTTAAATTTGTCCATATATTTGCATGTGCCTTGTCATTTCCATATGGGTGCTTATTATCAAAGCTCTGATACAGCAAATCATCATCTTGTTTGCCTATAATAATTTCTCTGGCAAAATCCAATCTGGTTGGACTATGTATGCCATATTTTTCGTCCTTTTCGTTCCGAAGAGGAGAAAACTTGACAAAGCCTTTGCCATTAAAAGTCTCATATCCTTCATTTTCCAGCTTGTGCCTCACGCGCCTTCCACTATTCTTATCTGGCGGAAAACAAGCATCTTCTTTGAAATTAGAAACCGTGGATCCATTGAAGTCCATAAGCCTGACTTCTGGCAATATCTTGAGGCCACTTTTTGTTGTTTCTTCTAACTTGAGACAATTTTCAATTTCACCTAAAATTTCTTGAGCGCGTTGGTAAGATCTATGATGCGAAGTGTCAGATGAACAAGGAGGAGATATACCAACTAGCATATTTTTTGCCTCAACAAGTCTGCCTTGTTTCAGTAGACATATTCCTAAGTTGCACACCTTGTTATCATCTGGTCCCATGCTTAGAGCTTCTCTGTTACAACAGACAAACTCTACATTCATTTACTGATACTAAAAACAAACTTGTTGTATAATAAGTTAATACCTATATTCAGCTTCTGCTGCAGCAAAGTTAGACTGTTGCATATAAGCCCAGCCCAAGTTTCCCTAAACAGCATGATAAAATAAAGCAATATTAGAATGTTCCATGCCTTTTAAACAAAAATGAAAAAATAAATCGATTTTTATCATACCAGCAGGCGTGCAATCTCTTGACTTTTTGAAACTTGAAATCTTCTACCTTGAGACCGTGCAGGCTTTGTCTTCCTGCCTTTAAATGAGATGCCTTGCTTAATACAATAAATTTTGTGCTGCAGCAGTTCTATTTCATCCTCCAATCTTCCACATCTCTGCAGGAAACATGTGTCACACCACTGCTTTGAGGTTTGATAATTAGAGCAAAGTAGAACCCTAATTTCTCACCCTGTATAGCTCTAGCAGGACATTGTCTAGGGACTCCTGAGACTGATCTGGACAAAGATGCCTAAATGATTTAATGGCCTCTATTGCTTCTTCTGCCCTGTTCTGTTGCTTCATCAACAGAGTCATATCTTTAAGCGCACTATCTACTCGGTCCCCTCCATTGATTGCAGCCCAGAATAGAGCAATTGCTTTGCTAACATCCTTTTCTACCAGCTGTAAGTCTTAAATCCCATATTAAATTTCCTCTTATAGATCATAGCGTAGGATTTTCAACAGAAATAAGTATTACTTACCTGAACATATTTAGCTTTGACATAAGGAGTTTCACCAAGTGGAACCTTGAGAATAGTATGAAATGACTCGTCTGGAGAAAGATATCTCTTCTTTGACATCTTCGAATTCCACAAGCTCAATATTTGTAATAGCACTGATCCCTCTTTACGAGAGAAAAGAACATTGGAAGAAATATGCAGAATCTTGTTGAAATCAGCAAAAATCTTCTTTCATATTTGCTGAACATGGGTAAAACAGATTCCAGACACAAATGCGAACATCTAATTTGGCTTACTTGGACTAGCAACCGAAAAAATAGATCCGACAGCGTAACAGAAGAAACAGGTCAAAAGGCTTACAGGTGCCGCATATCCATGACAAAGATTGAGAAGGAAAGAAAATTTTGCTCCTTCCGGCATAGCTCGAAGAAAGACTACCGTAATGAAGCTGGAATTGCTTGGTGGAATGATCAACGGTATTGGTCCTCTTCAAGGCGGGAAAGAACCCTCTTTAGGCAAGATTTCCGGCCGCGACTCGAAGAAGATTAATCTGCACCTTATATGGACCAGGTACATGAACCGTAAGTTAAAGGCAATGTCAACACTAACGGGCCATCAGCTTTTCGTTTTTTTCTACCAAGATTCTATTAACATGGACGTAATGTGGACCAGATACATGAGCCACTTGGGAGACAAGTTGTATATGAGTGTTGCCTCAAAATTACTATGAGTGTTGCCTCTCAAAATTACTTAAGAGCACGTTGCCTATCAAAATTACTTAAGAGCACGTTTTAGATTTAGGTAACTTCTTTAACAAACATATGGCTGGAGCTTCACCAACCATTGTTAGCGAAGGAAATTAGTCCGTTCTTCCTTTATGAAGCAATGGAGTCGATGACGACAGCCAGGCAGCAAAGAAATAATGATGAAGTTGCTGAAGCAGACAAGGATAAGAAGAAGCTCCCATCCTGACCTGGTAAAAAATAGTGGCATTTGAAGGAGTACTCTAGATTGGCATTTGAAGTACTCTAAATTGGCCTCGAGAGTCTAATGGAGGATGGAGGCTTCTGCTTCCTGGTATTCAGGTAAAAGGCACGTGCGTCTAAGCTCACGATGTGAAAATTCTTACTCCCGGGACAAGATTACCTCTATAATTTTTTGTAAGATGTGATTTTTTTTTTTATTAGTATTTACTAGAAACGTGTGACCGGTGTGCCAGCATACTTGCGTGTATGCTTAGGAATTCAAGATGCCGGTAGTAATTTATTATCTATGTTTAAGAGTTTGGATTTTGAAGGCGTATCTATAGATGTAATGGGAACTCATCATGATTATATTAAAGTGCAATGGAAAATCTGAAGGATAAAAGAATAAATGAAGTAATTGATATAACAAAATATTAGAAAACATATTCAATTTTAAGGTCTAGCTGCCACTTTTAGAAGTTTTATAGACCCTCACAATCTTCACCAAACAAAAGTGTTTAAATGTCATTATAATACATACTCAAGTTATGCTCTGTGTCATCATGCAAGTAATTGAATTCCTAATTCTTAAACAATCAATTGAGTTATGCATAGACCCACCTTAATTGAGTTGGTTTCAAAAACATCACTTTTCAAAATGAATGTTATGGCATGCCACTTGATCTTTGGTATCAAGAAAACAGGGTATGGGTGCCTTCTACCGTACCCTAACCCCAGGGTGGGACCAACCCCCCGCCCAGCCACCATATGACACACCCACCCGTCGTTAACCATGCGCCCACCGAACGTCCCGGGTGGCCAACATTGGACAACTTCGTTGCATCCAATTCCCATGCGGGGTGACTCCTCCGATCGACGGTTAAAGACCTCTAACGTCAGGCCGGAAGCCTGCTACAGTGCATATGCGGACCATGCACGCATGTATGGGAACCCCTGGCCATGCCAATTCGAATATGGAAATCAATACGGGCTGAGCACTTGATTGCCCGAAGCAATTGCAATGACCCCTACTCTCGCTATGGCTTCGAAGATATCAATACCTTGTTCAAACCACCCTGTTCAAGAAATATCACTCAAAGGCACTCTGGAACATGGTAGCAAACATGGTTGCAACGAAGGCTCACGGAGAAATCGATGGTGAAGAGGGTAGCGGAGCTCGATCAGCTCGTAAGCGGGTTACTGCACCCAGGAAGAAAAGGAAGGCAGCACAGGGGAGTACTGGAACAATCCCAATGCCGAGGGGTCCTCTCAAACGTGGTCAATGGACCGAGGAACAGATGCTAGACATACTAGAAGAGATTAGTGAATTTGGCATTTCAGTTAGAGAAGCCTCTAGGCGTTCTAACTTACCTCAGTCTCTCAAACGTGACTGGTTGTATGGTAGGATCACCCACAAACAAACCAATCATCCCCAGATTCTGTCCACTCTACAAGAGAGAAAGTTTGTCCACTTGGCACTTGGTCGAGGGCATAGAAGCACATGGTGGCCTAGGTCTTCATGTGGAGCAGCATGCTACCACTGGAGCCGGGGACATAGAAGCACATGCTGGCCCTGGCACCAGTGAAGGATGACACAGGTTGGAGTCACTCATAATTTTGTGCATGTACAATCTCATGCCATTAGTTCAGCCTTGGCAAGTGTGAGGCCATCACAAGTGCGTGTGAGGCAATCACAAGGATTTAGGCAAAGGAAGAGGGGTGTTGCTCCTGATCTGGGTGGAGGAGTGCACATCTCCAGTGACGGATTTTGCCAAGCACTAGCAGCCGAAAAAGCTAGGATGGTTGTGACAGAAAGGTTGAGGGATGAGCAGCTTGCAATTAGGAAAGCTAAGGCTGCAAGAAGGAGAGATGAGAGGGAGGAAGATGCTAGGAGAGCACAGGTGAATAGGAAAGAAAGGAAGAACATCTTCTGCAGCCTCTGCCCTCTTCTTGTCAAGAAGAGGGCAGAGGCTGCATTCGAGGCTAATAGTGCCAGGCTAAGGGATTTTATGTATCCCAGGTGTCTATCAAGAGTTGCAACAGTTTTTGGTTATAAGAGGCCCATGACTGATGATGTAAAGACAAGGAGGTTGCTGGCTAGGAACATGCTGAGGTTGAGGCATGGGCCAATTACAGTTGACCTCGCAACTAATGCGGCAGTGCTGCAACCTACTAGTCCAATTGCCAACACACCAGCACATGATCTGATAAGGACTACCCCCAATAGCCTTAACCAACACATCAAAAGGGCGAATCCTTAGGAAATCGTTATCCAATGGGCCCCAACCTTTCCAGGCTTTATCCCATACCCCACAGACCATATCAATTCCTCCCCCTCCTCGAGATGCTTGCCCTCAAGCATGTGGAACACACTAATGTTGCCACGAGAAATTGAACCTTGCGCTCTGATACCAAATTGATAAGGACTACCCCCAGTAGCCTTAACCAACACATCAAAAGGGCGGATCCTTCTAGGAAATCGTTATCCAATGGCCTCCAACCTTTCCAGGCTTTATCCCATACCCCACAGACCATAACATGATCACTCACAAGACATTTGTGATGAGGACGAGATGGAGGTTATGTGTAGCCTGGAGGAAACATATATTTGCTCGGGTGATGCTGGGGGTGGTCGAGATGTTAGCATAGAGAGGTGCATACCAGTAGTTAGGCATGTCCCAAACTCAATCAACACTATCAGGTCAGCAATGAAGGTTTGGGACTCACAAGATGCACCCCAATCACCTACTGCCATAGGGCAAGACAACTCAATAAGGCTAGACACACAAGACTGGGTGAATTATGCTGCTGCACACTCTAGACTAGAGCATGACCATGACAGGGCAGTGGACAAGGCAAGGATCATAAGGGAGATGATTGAATTAGGCGTGGATCCAGACAACATATCTAGGGCTAGGGGCATGGATGTGGGCTTCGCTAGCACATGGAGGGCTGAGACGGAGCACGAGACACAACCAACTCCCAGGTTCGAGGAGGGGCTCTATCTGAGCACATCAGCCACTCTTTCTCATGTAAGTGTATTCTAATTTTAGGATACATGTATGTTTCATTCTGGCAAGCTCACCAACTATTGGGCTTGCAAATGTCTGAAGCTAGCGACAAGACTCAAGACAATTGAGCACCAATTCGTGCATTGGTATATACATTAGCCCATTGTTTGGTTGCATATTTGTGAATTGTTTGGTTGCATATTTCTGAATTGTTCATGTATTCAAATTTGTGTAATGCTTCGATCTTCACATTTGTTCAGGTAATCAAGTGTTCGACTGTTCAGACTGTCTGTATCAGACAATATCAATGATTTTACAATAGCATTAACCAAACTTTGTCCTATTCATGTAGGACAAGTATTACTTTTCACAACACACTAAACATTACTCAATTTAACCATTCTAGTTGCATACTCTTGCAAAACATAACTGCAGACTCTCGCAAAACATAACAGGTACACAACAATTAGCCTATATGCAAGCAACATAAGAAACATAAGCCATTTAGATCAACAAACAGTCTGTGACACAAAAAGATTAGCCTGGCATTTTCCATTACAAAAATATTAGCGTCGGAGGGTAGTCAAGGTTGAAGCCACGGGAGCAGGTTACAGCTGAAGCTATAGGGTGCAATGCAGGTCAGATTTACTCACAAAAAGAAAAAAAAACAAACAAACAAAAACAAAAAATGGAGGGGGAGCGTTCAGGCCCCGGTACGGAGTGAGGCAAGGGACTCATGCCCCTACAAGGCTCTTGAAGAAGACGCTATTGCCCTATGTTACCACCACTTGACAATGGATCAGATCTCCATCACTTTTTTCCTGCTCCACCTGACTAGTGATCTCCAAGGACACCTCCACGACAGCCCACCCCTTGGTCGCTTGTTCGGGGAAGGGCTCCCCCTTCTGCCGGACTTGGCCTATCTCACAATAGACCACAACTAGGGTACGATGTCTTTCTTGTTCTCTCCATGGCTTTTTTGCTAGTTATCCTGCAGAAAGAATCACCGGTCAGAAAAAGAAAGAAAGAATTGGATCAAACGACAGGGTAGTAGAAGCACATACCTTGGACGCTCTGGTTGCTATTGATTGGCCTCCCCCTGATAGAGATTAGTGTTGGTCCTGTGGACAAACGCTCAGGACTCTATCTTCTACACAAGGAGCCCAGGAAGAGGTCAAAAGACGAGGGTCCAAGTCAGTCTAAGAGCCCTCCAAGCAAGACAGCACGCAGGGACAAGTCACCCTGCCACTTGGCGTAGT
>JAANSK020283602.1:0-10870 GCA_011763485.2 Isoetes engelmannii | reverse complement strand
GTAATTTCTAGATTTTCTTCTATAATGTTCTAGAGATATTGTGAATTTTATTGTTTACTTCATTTATGCTTGTTGCAGGTTTAACCAGTACAGATGGAAATTCTGGAAATTGATATTTGGCAGTTCTAAAAGTGATGAAACATGAATTTTCTAGACTAAAGATGAAGTTGTACAGATGGAAGTTCTGAAAACTGATATTGAACTGTCTGAAAACTGATATTTGGCAGTTGAACTGTTGTCATAAACTAAACTGATATTTGGCAGTTGAACTCTTGTCATAAACTAAACTCATATTTGGCAGTTGAACTGTTGTACATTTTGTTATTTTCATGCTTTAGTTTTTGATCTCTAGGACACCGTTTACCTGTTAAAGAGGTCACTCTAGAATGAGTGACCTTGTTGGAAATCTGGCTTAGAATTAATGCCAGGTGTAAGCTAGCAATTCGCCCAAATTCTGGAATGCACGACCAGGTTGGGCTAGCAAAATAAATAATCTTCAGATCAAATCCGTCTCCTTCCTGCAAGGCAAGCAAACGATCTTCAGAAATGTCCAAAGCAATCAAATTCTTCCGCAGTCTTCACGAATCGAATCAACACCTGAATATCTTGAGATCCAGATAATCTGCTGCTGCAATAAATTCAGGGCTCCAATAAACAAATTGATTTATGCAATCAAACAAGTGCTTCTGCAATCTCACTCTCTGATCTATCCGCTGACTTATGCTCCTGCACTTCAAGCAATCGAATCTACAACTGCCGCTATCTCCTAAACCAAACTGAATCTGCTGCACAATCCGCTTTTCTGTCCTGGGCTCGCCCATTTATCTGAGGTAATGGGCGAGCAGGGGAGGTGAAACCCTTCATCAATAACCTGGATCCGATATCGTCAGCCCATTAATTAGTTAGATCCATATTTGTTAGTCTCATCAATTAGCTGGGAAGAAGTTTGAAATCCAGCATATGCAAGATCGCAATATTTTTCACTAGTTTGCTTTCATTCATGCACAGGTTGCGTTTCAAAGGAAGCTCAAGAATAGATGACCTCATTGTATAAAGATCTGTGCATGCCAGAAGCATGAAACACCTTTGTTCGATTTGCTCCATGGACTGAACTCTGCAACCAAAGTGATTTATTTGTTTTCAATTTAGTGGCCAAAGCGAAAATAGATCATCAGCAATGAGAAAATCCTTATACCCGGGTCCCCAAATGATAAATGTCTCATTGCAATCGTGATGCCTGTGATTTGCCCGCATTAATCCCGTCTGAATCTGCCTGTGCAAGAAGCAGCTCCAGCTAAACAAAAATTGAAAGAATTTGACCTGTTTTAAGAACCCTAAATGCAGAGCAGCATTTTGGTAGCATTGTCAATGTGCTCTGCATAGGCATTTTCGTGCAAAACCTTTTTGCCTTTTCCAATGGTAAAGGCCAATATTAAAAGGGCTCAACAAAAGCGTTTGCATATATAAGCTAACCAAGCCCATTCTATTTTTCTCAACTAGGATGAAGAGACAAGGTGACGAGGAGCCATGTATTTATATGGATTTACTCTATAAAACTATGCATGAGAATGATCCTAAGGACCATGTTGATCAAGATCAAGTTGCCATTTTTGAATACGATCAACAGATGGTCAATTCTGAGCAAGACCACCAGCACCAATACGACTATAATGCTCAACAAATGGTACAATATGGGGAGCAACATTAACAATATGCCTATGTCAATTACACCCAGCATGAAGACTTTCATGATAATAGCAAGGAGAAAAGAAGGAAAGCCCGTGTGGGCATGAGCAAAAATAATGGAAAGAAATGCAATGAGGCATGTATACAAAAGGGAAAGACTATTGTTGAGGATCCTGATGTCGCGTATTACAAAGGCTTGCATCCAAAATGCCCATGTTGTGGAAATATAAACACAAAGTTTGACCACCTCAATAATAAGTGCAATCACCAGCATCCATTCCTCTGTAGATCATGCTCTTCAAATGGCAAGATTTAGTTGGACTTTAGAGAGCAACCCTAGAGATAGCAATGTGCAAAAGCATAAACTCATTTGCCTATAGCCCGTGCTATGGCCATTTCAAACCCAAAGTCCTCATGTTATAGCCCCTATGTCCACCTACTATAGTCCATCAATAGAACAATCTTCTTTTGTTTTGCCCCTTCCGCATTCTTCTGTTACGGCTACGTTTTTCTGTTATTAGTGACATGGGAGTGCCATGTCATCGTGGCAGACACCTATATCAACTCACCATGCCTATTTCTTCATTAATGGGAGTGCCATGTCATCGTGGCAGACACCTATATCAACTCACCATGCCTATTTCTTCATTAAGATTATTTTTGTTCCCATCTTCAGAAGAGTTTTAAAATAATAGTACTTGTGAGTTAAACTATGTAATCTTAGATTCAAATAGATAGATTCGCAATTCTATAATACCGTTACGATGGTCCTCATCTATTTTTTTAAAACCATTAAGACATTTTATTTCCTCCATCCTTAGAGGAGCTATAGTTTCTAGTCAAACTAGTAATCTTGATTCGTATAGATAGATCCAAAATTCCATAATATGGTTGTAACATCATATTATTATGGAATTGCCTAATCTAAGTAGAAAGATGCATTTTCAATTCAAGTAAATATGGGAAAACAAGCCAATTCTGTGGGTTCAAATCTCGAGTGCTTTCAAATTGATACACGTTCACTGCTAGACAAAATTCTAGCAAGTCAACAGAGGACAAGGGTTCGGAAAAGAGAAATGTTCGCGGCGGCCGCCGCGATAAATTTCTTGTATTCATAAGGCATATTATGGGTCCCTTTTTTTTTAGTATATGTACTTCGCTGCAAATATACATCGCTTTACATCTAGCTTAATATTTCACCTCTCATTTTTAAGGCCTTGTGCTATAAGGCAAACAAGTGTCATTTTAAAAGAAGCAACAAATTTACCATCACTAAAAACTAGAATATTTCTAAAGCAACATTTCATTTGCCTTCATACAAATGCATATGCATTTTATTTTATGGCTACCGTATTGGTTTTCATGGTTTTAATGCAGCCTTTACGATATAGATAGTTTGAATATCCTTTTAGCCAACAATAGCTCCTTTCTCACAAATGTAAATATTTTTCCTCAACAATCTAACCTATTTAAATGCCCAAGCCTAAAACTGCCCAATGATACATGCTTTCCTAATGAGAAACTGAATCCAAGCATAATATTGCCCAAGCCTACTGTTGCGCCTCTTTGCTAGTTTCTTTTTTTACCATACACGATACAAATACAAGCTACAAACCAAAAAAAATAAATATTTATCAAAAAAGAAATTGAAATCTTTGTTTTGGTGTGTTATGGAGGAGTTGTTCCCTTCAATGGTTCACATGACATCTTTGAAATGTCAATACTTTTTTTTATTTTTTATTTTTTTATTTTGTTGTGGACAAAAAAAACAACTTCTCCTAACACACAAAAACAAAGATTTCAAAATTCAACAAATCATGAATTGATTGTAACTTAATGTTAAATGTTAGTGCTTTTGTTTTAAAAAAGGCATTAACTTGTAAATGTAAGTTAACTTACAATAGGTGGTCTACAATCAAAGGACCACATTACGACAAGCTATAAAAAATTATTCAGCATTACTACAACGGCCAAGGATAATAGACGTCAGTACAAGGGCCAAATATATTACTTGAGGTCGCATTTTGTCAAATCAGTACAAGGACCACATTTTGCCAAATATAGTCATTATTACTTGAGGTAGCTTTCCTGTAAATTTTTTACCAGTATAGAATTGCAGGCACAGGTTGAGCATTACTACAACCCAAAATCCAGAGCCAATTAAACACTTTAAATGAAAGTATTTAAGATTCTTGAAGAGCAGATCAATACCTTGCTGCATTGTGACAATTAGAATGACATAGAAGTCCATAACTAAAAGGTCACATAAATCTTGCCTGATTATTATCACACAATATAATCAAATTCCTGCCAATAGAACACCTTGACAAACTCAAGTTATGGTACACGTTTGAGAACATGAAATTACCAAAAATCATCCATGTTTACATCGAGGCCACAGTATATCCAAGAAAAATTATTTGTTAGTCAGGAAAAGCAGTCTATGGTACACCATCCGAACCTTTCCTGCTTTGATAGACTATATAGGCACACAACTTAAGTGTGCAATAATGCTTTCACCACTTTATGTAGAATGCATGGCAGGTTATATCACCCATTGTACACTATGTATAATCTAATAATTGTGGGCGCTTCGTCCCAATGATAATTAATGCCTAAATTCTAATATGCCAAGGTTACTAACCCTGATGGCATATATACATGTATAGAGCTGCCCTTCGGGATGCATTAGGGTATTACCATAATCTTGGTGACTGAGAAATGGTGCTATCTTGGTTGACTACACGTATTATAATACATCCAGCAAATGCTGGTTGCACCAAAGAGCAGGCTCCCATTATTTTGAAGTTAAGATGCAAGAATTAGCAATGTCCTTACTTTTCCTTTGCTTTACTGGATCAATCAAGCTGTGAACTTGCCAGCAAATCTTCGACATAGTCGTTGAGAACTTGATCATAAAGTTTCTTAAGACGTTCTAAGGCCCGCTCTTTTTCTTTGTCAGAAGCATTCTCCAGATGAAAATTCTCTGTAATGAACCGCTGAAAACCTCCAGCTGCTTCAAACTAAACAGGACAAGAACCAGCATTAAACGAAGGACTGAATGCCAGAAAATAGAAAAACATCATCATCATATACCTGAGCACGACCACCAGCATCATATGACGCTTTTGCAAGACCACTCAAATCAACCTTATGGCCAACAACTTGAGGTTTCCCAGTTGGCACAGGTTTGCCTTTGCCACGCAAGTATTCATAGACTGTCTTCACAGCAAACCGGACGTCCTCCACAGGTGGTGCTCCTGTCACTTAACAAGAATTATGGCAGATTTTGGCAGTCCATTCTGTGAATGCAGGGTGTCAAAGTGTCAAAACAAGGGCCACTCTGCCACCAGCAACAGCTAATCAGTAGTACTTGTGCATTTAGAAAATGCACTGCTAACTTCTATATGTACTGAATAAAGCATCCCAGGCTTAGGACTATTTGATGGTTTAAAGTCAAAGTGATATGCTATGTGCCCACTACGACTTAAAAATGGTGAGAATGAAATGCCCGCTAACAACCATACATTGATGCACATTCCAGAATTATACCCATGTCATGCTCTAACATAATGTATCGAGATAAGAATTAAGACTTACAATGGCGTGAATGAGGATGCTGCGCTGATTCCACAATTCCCACTTCTGCTCCATCTTGAGAAGCAGACCATCCAGGTTCATACGCCTCCAGAAAAGCAAGTTTGGCTTTGTTTGGCAAGTCATGAGGATGAACAAATGGAACGCCAGAAGGCCACCCCAGTTCTGCTCGCATTGCTGCACAGGGACTGTCTGATGCAGTGAGATGATTCTCTTCACACTCTTTGAAGTTGCAAAATCGTATTTTTAGTCCTTTGCTGTCTGCAATCTCTTGAACCCTTTCCTTAAGCACCCTTTGTGCCTCAAGTCGGAACCTTTTTGAGGGTGCCAATGGTTTGTTCCTAGATATTTGTTTCCTCCTTTTTGGTTTTTGAGGCCCTGCATCAGGAATTTCACAAGGTCAGTATAACTAGATTGTTGCTAGCTTATCTTCATGCATAATAATGAAAGATAATATGGAATACATACAGAATACACACAATAATGAAAATTGCCAGAATGTCATATAATACATCATAATCATGGGAAGAAATTAAACAGAAACTTCCATCTTCATAACTTTGTACCTTCAGGCGGGGGCAATAACCCAGGTCTGCCGCTGAGAAACTGGTCTATGGAGTGTGTTCTCTGCATGAACTCTTGAACACTAACTGTTTGTTGAAATTGGATGTTCACTGTTCTACCAGCTGCTGACATTGCCTGGCAGTGCAAGTAACCACTAGCTTTTGGCATGAACTTAAATGCAACTGAGCATCTACCATATGCATTGTGACTGCTAGAACTTGCACTTCC
Organism: Isoetes engelmannii; assembly: GCA_011763485.2. NCBI lineage: Eukaryota > Viridiplantae > Streptophyta > Lycopodiopsida > Isoetales > Isoetaceae > Isoetes > Isoetes engelmannii. Next base: position 4,795 of record JAANSK020283602.1, on the reverse strand, counting down.
AATTTCAGTTCTGTAGAATGAGGGACTGAAGTACCCTGCAGTTACTTGGTACAGAGAATGGCCCAAGTGAAGAACCATATCTTGTGGACCAAGATCACAATCAGCAAGAAACCAGCGCCCTTGAGAATCCCGAATCTGAAGCCCTTGTCTATCTGACCGCACTAATGTCAGAAATCCCCTATCAGCTTGCGGTTCGTTGGGTTCAAAAACTGGCAATTGGGCATGTTCCTGTCCTGGCAAACCCATAGGAGGCTGATGAACCCTTGTTCTTCCATGACAATATACAGAAAGAATTGACGAGGAAACTTCCCCATGCTTCAATGGCATGTTGTCAAGCATATCTGCAAAAGAAAAGCTTCTAAGCTCCAAAGAACAGCAAATTGCCTCTAAAATGTACCGAGCAGCACGACCCAGAGCTGAAAAGAGTTCAGGTAGACCTGCAGGTGGAAGCTCAGATGACTCTTCCAACATGCGCCCAGGTCTGTAGTCATACATCTCCCTTCCATACTGAAACTCTGAATAATAACCTACTGTTCTACTCCAATCCTGGAGCTCTTCAGGACGAACACTGTCTGGCCCAATAATGGGCCTCTGATTAAAGAACATGCGGGATGAATCAAGTACGCACTTAAGCACAACATCATCACCTGGAAGGATTTCAATAACAGCAGTATTATATCTTGTCAGCGACTGAGAAAGCATGGCCACAGCATTCTTGTAGTTTTCAGTTGGCAGACCATCTGCAGGGACAAGGTCAGTTAATCTGACTCGGGATGGAGATGGAAAGCCTGACCCTGCCATGGCCAGCGTGCATCAAGGATATACTATGCTTAGTTCGTTTCCATCACTGGCTTTGAAAATCTCACCAATTCCATCCTTTGCAACTTAGAATTGTTGACTTCCATGTTGTCTAGCTCAAAATTTGCTGCTAACTTTTCCCTCACCCAAGAAATCTAAGCATAAAGAAGTCAGTAATCCTTGCACAATCTTACTATTACCCAGAACAAGTAAGACCCCAGTTTCAAGAACAGCAGCAGCCTTTACACGTTTGCATCTGGGCAAACCTTCCTCTGCTGCTCGGTTCAGCCCAAATACCTCAAATTACGCTGAAAAATGTCCCAATCTAAACTGCCCATGGGGGCAGCAACAAAAGCCCCATGAAATTGAGGCAACTTAAGACGATCTACACTAAATTCCTAAACCTGCAAGGCCAGGAACTCTCCTGGCGGCTGCCAAGGCACAAGCGCTCTCATTCCCCTTGTGCAGTGTAAACCAGAAAGAAAAAAGTAGAGTACAAGGCCTAAAGTGGGAAACCAGAAAAAATTTCGAGCTCCAGACCTCTGGCAGGCCCGCTAGGCACATCAGCATAACAGGAAGAAACAATCAATCAATCAATCAATCAGTACCAAAAGAGGGGCAGCAGTGGCACTATGAAGGAACAAAGACAAAGAGAAAGAGCGGGAGGGTCCCGACCCTACCCTTCTTCTACTCTGCACATTTACATAGCCGCAAAGAAAACAAAAAGAAAAGAAAAACTCACAGAATTTACCGCTCAACAACAACGGCACAGGAACCTCACACTGTCCACCAGAAAGGGGCCCAGCGCACATGGGCCATAGCCATAGGCCAACGCCATTGTTTGGATCCGGTACAGGGTAATCGCCATATCCGGCGACGGCCAAGCTGGGCCTGCTTGAGCTTTGCCGTGGTGGTGATCTAGAGGGTAAAATAAAAGGAAAGGGAGTAGAAGGCCGGATTTCTGCCATCGCCATCGTCAAGTTGGCAAGCAAAAGAACGTTTTAGGGGGTTGTTAGTGGTCGGCTCCATTTTTTGTGGGTGCGCCTTTTGCGTGGGCTTAAAGTAAAGGTCCATACCCTGCCACGACTTCCCCTCTTTTCTGGTGCGTACGCTTTGAAGTTTTACTTCATGTTTTTTAATTTTTATTTTACCCTTTTATCACCATGTTTTCAATGGTCCTTTCATAATTTATATGCTTGTGCATCTTATACACCAGTTAGTCTCCATACGCGAAATTTAACATCTATCTATTTATCTATCTATCTTTTTAACTAGAAGCAACACAACACAAGGGTAAAAAAAAGTTAGTCTTCGTTTTGCAGCCCCCCTCCTGACATGGATGTACCTCAGCCCTTGATTTCCAAACTGGATGGTCTAGATTTGTGCCACGTCAGGTGGGAGGCTGTAAAACGAAGATGTCCCAAAAAATTACATGATTCTATTTAAAATCTCAAAAAACGGTCTAGCAGTATCAGCAGAGCAGTAGCTGCACAAAAATTGAGGCATAGAAAGTCCGTCCCCCGTGCTGCTTATATGGACGTACCACTACATGTTGGCAGTTTGTGAATGGAAACCACCTGGCAAAACCACTCGTTGCCAAGTAGTTTTGACTTGCAAACTGCCACCGCCTCACTGTGACCTTTCACTTGTACTCAATTACCTCGTTCGGCAACTTGCAAACACATCGTTTAATCATAGTAGTAATGGTTGTGCTCTCGTTTAATCATAGTAATGGTTGTGCTCTTGTATCTATAGTGGTTTTGACTTGCAAACTGCCACCACCTCATTGCGACCTTTCACTTGTACTCAATTACTGGTTCGCCAACTTGCAAATACATCTTTTTATAATAGTAGTAATTGTTTTGCTCTTGTATCTATAAACCAGTGTAGCCTCTGTGAACTTTGCCATTCAATTCATCTCTAGTATCCTCCAAAATCATCTCATACAACTTGCCTCGAGTTCTTTACTACAAATTTGACAATAGATCTGCATCTTCGTGTTGCATGTATCAACATTGGTATCATTGTCTACTCTTAATGTGTTCTCCTGAGGTCTAATTCGTGGAGTACATACAGCCAAGGGTACTTGAAGCCGCCTATTTTGTCCACTACCTTCTATGGTCCCATGCATGCATTTGTTACACACAAACTTTTGTCCTCCTGGTTTGTGTTTGAGTGGGCCTAGTACTTTTTGCATTAAATTGACCAATTCTAAAATGATAACCACAAAACTTTAACACATGGCAAGAAAATTCTACACTACAGGGCTTGAATTTAGTGACCCACCAAATTGAGAAAAATGATGCCCCACATTTGATATTACCGGATTTCCAGAGTTTTTGAAGCCTACTTTTCGGATTTCTCTGGATTTTTTTTGTAAAACTAGCCGAAAAATCGCCAAATTTTTTTTTATCTAACCGGATATTTTTAAGGATGGCTGGATTTTCGGGGGCCAAACCCCCCTATTTTCGAACCATGCACAAATTGACATAGTTTTTGTATACCTCGTATTTGTATAATTAGACCATGCTACACGTCTCTTAACAATTTCGTCCACCACAAGACCCAAAATTCGATTTAATTCAATTGTTTTACTTTTTTGCACCCGTGGGTGGACCCAAATTTCTTGGATTATTAAATTCAACTATTATAAGTGTTGTTCCTATGTCATTTTCTTTCCTCTTCCCCTACCCGCTATATAAGTGTGGGCCTCAACAAATCGACACATTTCAATTTATAGTCTTCTCTAAATCCCTTTCATGATTTTACTTCTTTGTTTGAATGCTTGTGTTGTAAGTATTTTGTTCATTTTTCTAGAGCATTCAATAGTTTTCAAGAAAAAAGGTATAATATTTTAACATCAAACGCCCAGCCCAAACAAGCAAATGTGATGTCCTTACAAGGCAACAAAAAAATAAAGCATAGAGTATTGTCATGGAGCATTTATGCATATTCTTTTCATAAAGTTTGATGAGTTTTATGTGTTTGGAGGTGTATAGGCATTCCCTACCTAACTCTTTGTTTTCAAATTAGGCATTCATTTTAAGATTCTTGCTATGCTTGTTAGAGTTTCTCATCTTTCAATTCAAAATACATGTATGCTTGTTAAGGTTTCTCATCTTTGTCTGATTTTAATGGACCTTTATTCTTATGTCAACTCATCTCTGACCTCATTCTGTCAACCTCATTCGTATCATGTATCATGTACATACAAAATTTAGAAAATTTAAACATCTGGTTCAAATTCTAATGTACAGATACTTTTCTAAGTCATGTCATTACTTTATTGTTCGCATAGCTCTTCGTCGTTGTCACCATCAAACTACCTATTCTTATGTTTGTTGACATGTCTCATCTCATATTGGCCAGTCCATTTCCACCAAAGGGGTTATTATCATCCTTACAATTGCACCTTCCTCTTGGTTTTTCTCAAACTCATTGCATTATGATCTTTTTTCTATTTATCGAGCAATATATGTGCTCTGCTAACACATAATCAGCCATTATATGTGCTTTTGTAGAAGACTAAAGTGGTACTAGCATTGTAGATCATCGCAGTCCTTGACCATTGGCTCCGTCCAGCTTCCAAGACATTGATGTTATACTTTGTACATATTCCTCATTATGCTAATATTATCAAGGTTTTCCATTTGAAAGTGTCGTCGATGCAAGGGTTTTTTTATTATGCTAGTTATATGCTTACTGTGCTTTTCTTGTATTGGATATCCATAAACCATTTTAGTCTCTGTGGATGATAAAAATTTATTCTATTTTGTTTTGTTTTGTTCTGTTTTGTTTTGTTTTGTTCTGTTCTGTTCTGTTCTGTTCTGTTCTGTTCTGTTCTGTTCTGATCTGATCTGATCTTTGTCAAATGCACGGTTATGCTTATTAATTTTGGTGTTGGAATTGAAAGTCTCTTCAAGTGCTGTAAACAAAATGGTGGTTGGTGGCATTATTTAGTTGTATATGTTGGCGAGGGCACTCGTGATTTTTCTTC